>CAWUFW010023537.1:0-73998 GCA_963921515.1 Calotriton arnoldi
CGGATCGGTCGGGAAACAGGCATTCGCATGGCTTTTTTCCCGACCGAATGGTATTGGGTGCGCCTCCGACCGAGATCGGAATCGGCCCCTTAGTGTTTCTGACCTGTGCTCCATCTCGGTTAGCCTGAAATTCCACCTAGGTCTCGGTTCATAACATTCATAGATTATCATTGGTGCTTAGTGCTTTTTGGTACTATTTTTAGTTACAATTTAAACAATTCATATTGCCAGTTCCACTTATTGGATGTTTGTCATTTTGGTGTACTATTGTTTATTAAATTCCACTTCATGTTTCTGATTCAATTTGGGATTTTTATTGTGTTTTTTTTAACTTTATTACTGTTTTGGTACTGTATAAACATTGTACACACTGCCCTAAGTTAAGTCTGTCTGCTCTGCTCTGTGCTGTGGCTGCGGGGGGAAGGGGTTGAGCTCAGGGGAGAGTTTTGAGCCCAGGGGAGAGGTTTGATCTCAGGTTAATTTATTGACTTTGGGGTTCACCCTGACAAGTTAGTGGTATTACTGATTAAGATGAGCATCCTCTTACCCCAAACAATAGTCCACTTTCTTAAATTGCTAGTGAGCAGTGGGATCGAGGACTTGCATTTTATGGTACCACATTGTGTTTCCAGTTGAAACTGGATATTCCTTTCTAAAGTGACAGCAATATTTGACTTCTTGGATTTTTAATTGGCTTTTTGATTAATTGAGTAATTTAGTATTTGCTTCAAAGTTCATCCATGCACTCAAATTTTTGCACCTCATTTCTTTGAGGTACATGGTGGTGGATATGGCTAACGTAGAGAGCCTTAGCATGGCAGAGCTGAGAAACATGTGCAAACAGAGGGGGCTAAAGTTGAACAAGGAATTTAAGAAGAAGGATTTCCACATTGTCCTCAGAGCATGGTAGAGGTTTGTCAGCTACAGACCACCACAGAGTAGAATGAGGATAAAGTTGAAGAGGAGTATGAGGATGAAGTTGTGGAGGTCCCAGCTCTTCCCAAGGAGTGTTCTCCCAAAGCTGTGTGATCCCCTGTGTTGCCCAGGGGAGGGAGCAGTGTGTCCTCTTGCAGTTTGTCCCCATCAGAGCTGATGTGCAGGGAAGCTGAAATTGCCTTTAAATTGAAGATGGCTACCACTGCCCTTGAGGAGAAAAGGCAGCAACAACTCTTGACCTGGAGGAGAAAAAGTTGACTTTGGCCTTAGAACACAAGAAGAGCCTGTGAAAAATGGACTTGAGGTCCAGAAGGGCATGCGAGTCCAGTGATGATGGTAACAGTGATTCAGAAGTGCCTAGAAGGGGTAAACATAAAGTCCCCATCCAAAAACATCCGGTGCCTAGTTATGTGGTGGTGGATAACATTGATAAGTGGTTGGTAGCTTATGAGGTGTCCTTGAGTATGTATAGGGGCAGTTAGCCTGTAGAAGCAAATGCTCATTGTTGGAAGGGATACACTATTGGGCCTATATGTTGTGGACCAGATTAAGAATGCCCTCATGATAGAAGCCCTCGCATGCAAAATCGACTTAACCCCAGAAACATATCGCCTGACGCTTAGTGATTCCCAGAAAAAGGCACACCAGTTTTAGGAGGATTTTGTGAATTTGTTTAGCAAATGGTTGGGCAAATAGCAATAAAGGAAAGGATTATAATGGGCTTTATAATTTGTTTATCCTGTAGCACATTTGAGCAATTGCTTTACAGAGTTGTACCAGCACATTGTAGATTATAAGATCAATAATCCCAGGGAGTATGGGGAAGAAGCTGACCTCTGGACAGCACCAGTTGTCAAAGAAGGTGCCTGGGGTGACCTCAAGAAGGCCCCAACAGTAGGACAGGAAGTGAGAATCCCTTAGAGCCCCAAACACCTGACAAATGGAACAGGTCCCAACCTACCTAAGGGAAGCAGGAGAGTGGGAACCAAGTGGGGAAGAATCTCTTAGAGTTAAGCAGGCGATTTGACTTGTCATAAGTAAGGGCACAGGAAGGGAGATTTCTCGTTCCCAAGGAATGCACTCCGTTGTGGCCACTCTGCAGGGGTGGCTGATGTAGCACTAGGGAGAGGTGATTCCCAGAATGATAGGATAAATTATGCCTCAGTGTCCTTTTGTTGTGAGGTGGACCTAGAAGGTAGCTGGTGATCCCGGAAAGTTCTAGGAAGTACTTCCAAAGGAATATAGTGCATGGGGTCCATGCCACTGCTCTGCAGGATTCTTGTGACAACCATACCATGATGGTGGAATAGCTAGTCTCCCTAGATCAGTATCTGCAGGGAGAGGTCTGTAGTCTAAGGAATGTCCATGCGGTGAAGCTGACCAACCCATTGCCATGGCTCCTTAACATGGAGGGAGATACTTGATCATAAGAAGTTAGCTTTGTGTCCTTGCTTTTCCATAGATTGCATCATTGCGTGTAAGCTCCCTCAGGCAAGAAAAGAGCCAGGGTTGTGGCTTCCCAGGGTGCCTCAAAAACAAAGATTTATGGGCGTACTGTTCCTAAATGGAGGACCCTAAATGGAGGATACAGAGACCCCTGCAAGGGGTAGGAGGTGGATGTCATCCACAGTGGGTGAACTAGAGTGCCAGGGGTTACCTGTTCTGGCAGCAGAGGACCCAAAGACTGCACACTGGCATTGGTGAGACAACCTGTGGCTTAGAGGTGCTGCCTGTAATGTCACAGCAACAGGAGGCAGGAGCTCTGGACCAGACAGACCCCTCCATTACACAGAAAGAGTGAGTCACCCATGAGGTGAACTGTGTGTCCATTCTACAATTCCTGACTTCCAGGCACGTGTTTTCTCATGTACATACCATGGGCTAACGGAGCAGTGAAACGTCCCTGAAAACTAAGGAATGTCCCAAGGTACTCTCGCAGTCAGTCCAGCTAAGAAAAAACTCAGTCTCACAATTCCTTCATCGGCATTTGAAAGGTAAGTTCCATGACTCGTGTACATATCCTTCTCCTAGCACTTCATATCTGCCCACTTGATGGTGTTGTAAGCAGTATTGCACGTAAAAAGTCGAAACTGGCAGAGGTATAAAGCCGTGGATCACCCAATCCGCAGAAGGTATTTCAGCAACAGTAAATGGTAGTTTATCTAACTTCTCTATGTGTAAAAGTAATGTATGTCGTGTCCTTTTAAGCCATGATGGTCTGTTGTTTAGTGAGATCGTATGGTAGAAATAAACTAGTGGCATTAAGGTGTTTCTATGGAACGATACCAGCACAAAGTGTCTGTAGAGTCCAACTCATTATTATGAAAGCCATAAGCTGCAACTGCTCATATTGTGAAGAAGATATGTCACTCTTTATAATGTCGATTGCAGACGATGCAATATTACCCAGAGAGTAAATCCTGGTGGATTTAGTAGTCATACAATTGTCAACTACTGCCAGGGCCCTTTCTAGATTTGCCCTGTCATTTTCATGCAGTCTCCCAGCAGCTTCTTGCTGTGAAACTTTCCACACTTCATTGTATATAGCATACAGAAAGTACTTTTGACGTGGCCTTTGAGGACCTACAAAAAGTCTTGTAGTCCCATGTTATCAGAAAGAAGGAACAAGTGATGTTTCACCTTATACAATGTTGATTATTTGAGCCAATCAAGGCACAACTTCCCACCCCTGAGTGTTGTGTCTGCAAGTAACGTGGGCCAAGCCTATTGATCCTAAACCCTTTGGTGTTGTCAAGAAAACGTGCCTGATATCCGTTAGTATCTAATGACCACACTAACCATCCCTCCTGATTGGTACATGAAGAATTGTATCTTCCACAGCGAAGCATGTTGTTTAATGTTTGTTTCCTCCGTGTAATTTGTAAATTGTTGTCAATTCGAAAATCGTGCAAATGTGGAAATGTTTGGCGCGTCTAAATGTTTTTTCTTGGCCAGGCCAAGACAGGATATTTGCTGCACAGTTTTGTTCAGCAAAATCTTTTGGTGTGGTATAAGGCATGCTCTAAAAAAGCATCTTTCCCCTGAACCTGCCAATCTCTAGCTCCCCTAATGGATTTCAAATCAACATTGTCTTTGAAAGTCACACCCTAGTACCAACAGCTGGAAAATAGGAGATGCAGAATTAATCAGCTTGTTGTCAGTGAGCATAGTTTTCTCAGCCTGTGAAGGTGTGAGATTATAATACTAAGACTCTGGGTAAACTGGATTGAAACCAGGAAAATATGCAAACCTCTGTGCAAATGCTTTTGAGCTACCCCGTGGTGGTGTAGGGCAGTCTTCCCATTGTGTGTAATTAAATACTGCATGTGGATGTGGAATTCCTATAGCCCGACTCCCAGGATATATTGTTTGGGGTCAAGGGCAACAAGTTTTCATGTGTATTTTGTCCTTGGGCCAACTCCCTGCAGCACAAACCCTTGGGCTGCCAGTTTGCAGTACCACATTGTAGCTCAGGGAAGGGCACTGTCTGCAGTTAAGGTAATATTTTTGTCCATAAGTTAATGCTGTTCAAACTTGTATTTATGGTTCATTAATTGAAAGCCTTCATTATTAGGGTGAGCGCTCTAAGTAAATGTTGTAAGCTTCGACGGCACTACTGACAGTGGTTCCAGTATATATGTGTACACACGTTTTCAAAGTTTAGCAATATAAGGCTATGTATAATGCTCCCAGAATGCTCTCTGATTTGATGCAAATATTTGCAGAAGCTTGAAAGCAAGATTGATGATTCTTTGCTTTCAAAATAAAATGTTCATAAAAAATGAAAGCAGGAAAAAAACATTTCACAAAACTACTGTAAAATTTCAGGTACCATTTCTTTGCAGCATCATTTAGTGATGTGTTTATGCATGCTAGTATTTCCCAAAAATATTCATAATGGAAGATCAGTGTAACCAGTTTCAATAAGATTATGGGAAACAAGCATTGGCAAAGCCAGCAGGTCTGAAATTGGTGGTCAGCTTTTGTAGTTTTGTCAATGTGTGAATTGTTTTGGCATGTTTTTTGTAAAACCTTATTGGTGTGGGAGCTGCCGGGCCCTCAACATTATAACAAACATTGGCAAAAGCAAAAATTGTTTTTGGTCTCAAAAAGCACACACTGCCACAGTAGTTACTGGCACTGAACAAAACTACGTTGTGTGCCAATATGCTCCTTGTGAAAGAGAAGAATGCTGTCACTCACAGTGAAGCCAGACGATACAGAGAGAGAGACAGAATTTTAATAAACGCAAAAGGTCATGGTCAACGCCAGACCAAATTAGGAGCCCAATTATTAGAGAAAGTCTCAAAAGTGCACCCATGGTCTATGTCCTTGCATTAGTGCAGCAACACGGCTTTCGTGAATTCCCAAGAATTTATAGAAGTAGGACAAGAAATAGTACTCCTAGAAAATATTTGTGAACTGCATTTTAGCATGAGCAAATATGCATGTGTAGATTTGCTCATGCGAAAATCTGAGTGTTTGCAAGTTCACTTTCCCTCCAACCACTTTTTTCCCAACTCTGAAAGAAGGTTTACGTCTGGCATTGTCAGGAGTAAATTTCCAACATTTCTCAGTATGGGAAAAGATTAGAGAAGAGTTGTTGAAAACCCTTAAAACATGCAAGTTAGTAGGTTTGCACAGACTCAAAAGGGCATTCTAACCCTGTAACTATTGCTTACCACTACCTTCAGCCCAAGTGTGTAGATCTGAGGAAACGTGGCAACATAAGGGGATTGCAAGTATTTAAACACTACTATGGTATGAGCCCTGGCATAATCAGAGAGGCTATATCAGAGCTCTTATATAATGAGATTGCTGCCATAATTTGTCGCCGCACTACATGGCACCAATTGGACAAGTGCATTTTGTTACAGGACAAGTAGATTTATGAAGCAACTTGCCCCATGGACAAGTAGATATTTTATTAAATTCCACACCCCTGAGTACTTGCTTTATGCAGAAAATGGTGACCATAACGGTGAAAAAAGAACATCTCATAATTATTGACAGTTCCATCATATATTTCTTCAGTATTAAACCAGTAGAATAATGTAGATCATCTAGCATTTCATGCACTGTATCAATATCCCAATCATCAAAGATAGTACTAGAAGTGATAACAACATGGAAATAAATTTTAAATACATATGGAATTTGAATAGTTTTAGTCAGTCCAAATATATCATATGATACTTTATCCCAAACAATTCCATCAGGAACCGTAAGAGCAGAAATGTTCACCAGGGAAAGGTCTCTTCGCACTTTGTGTGATGAAGAATGGGGTGTTAAAACCAAGTTTACCAGTTCAACAGCACAGCGTTCTGGGAGATAGTGTTGTTCAGAAGCAAGAAAAAGAGTGCCACAAAACCAATCCAAAGGAAGAGGAAAAGTAATGATATTGTAATTCAGATGTATATCCATGGAGGGATAAAGTTTGTCTTTTTCAGCCAAAAATGCACGCAGTCTACCTCGAGGTGGTGGTGGTGGGTCAGAAGAATTCGAAGAGAAGTCATCAACGTCGATGAAGTAGCCGGGGGCTGTTCGATCTAATTTTGGCAACTATGGAGGCTGTGTAGAACTGGTTGTTGATTCCAATTGTGATACTTTTTGGTAGATACCATCTTTGTCTGTTTGCAGAATCGAAATCTGTGTTTCCGTACATGTTGATTGTATGGAGTTTGTTGATGTAACAGGAAGAAGTTATACTTTAGTGTTAGCTGTCCCCAGCTGAGGGGAAGAAGCTTCATCACTGATCAAAGCTTCCATCGAGACCTCCTGTAGGGCAGTGAGAGGAGACATGTAACCACTCAGGAACCCTTTTGGCCTACTGTGTAGAACCGGCCACATAATGTGGTTTGATGAGATCTATCGACACAAATCTCTTGCTTTTGCAGCCAGCAAGGGGCCTTAAAAGTACAGTTTTCTGGACCACATGTAGGTGATGGACCCAAATGCGACCTAAACCTAATACTCTAGCTGTTAAAGCTTGCTTTAAGTCTCGGTTCTTCCTTTCCACTACCGTGTTTCCCTCAGGATGGTTGTGGGAGGAGTATCGCACAGTCACATCCAATTTTCCCATGGTGTCTCTGTAAGCCCTGGAGGCAAACACCGCACCTTCGTCCGAATGGAAGGTTGCTACTACATATATCCCGATGAAGACTTGCAAGTCCTTTATAACAGTTCGGGCACCAGCCGATTGCTGTGGCCAAACTCATAGGAATCAATAGCAGGAATCCACTGCTACCAAGATGCATTTGTAAGCCCCATCTGATTGTAAGGGGCCACAGTGGTCTAAATAAACACAAGTCAGAGGCTTGTCTGAGATCAATAGAGGTGTCTGTGGTGCGTGTGCTATGGTGGAAACCTTCATCTGCTGGCAGATGTCCCATTTAAGGACAAAGTTCTTGGTCTGTTTGTATAAACCTGGCCACCAATAGCGTTGCTGCAATAATGAAGTTGTAGACGCCACCCTTGCATGAGCAGATGCTAGGCCCGCATGTGCTTTTAGGATTAATCCTAACATGCGATCTGAATTTGGAATTACTCTATCCCTTACTTCGGGAATATGAACAAACAGGATGTTTTGCACACTTAACTGGTAGGAGTATTCTATTGGAATGCCTTTAGGCAAGTGGGTGGCCATCGCGTGCAGCGTTGACAGCCATCATAATGTCTCGTTCTATCCACATACTTAAACAAGTAATTACAGTGACTGCAGCAGTTTGCACTGTTGCTGCTTTGTCAGCCATGGAATTCCCTACACCGTGTATTCCTACACGCTGATGACTCAGTGTGTCTATCACATGAGTCAGTGGAAAATATGCTTTCAGTTTGGCCACCTGTCCCCAAGGCCTCTTGTGCTTTATTGTGTACCCTTTGGAATCTCTGAATCCATTCTGGCACCAGTAGTGTGAGTACTCATTGTAAGACTGGACACAACAATACAAATCACACACAATAAGTGTGGGGAACCTGGGATCCGTATTCTCAAGTGCCAGAATTAGAGCTTTTAGTTTGGCAAGCCGCCCTGTGCAGTCACCTAGTGACTGTGTGAACGTTTTGTGAGGGCGGAATTCTCCATCCTCTATTCTACCCTTAACTGCAGCGCACGCAACAGAGTGTTGGTGCTTTGTCCATAGGGCAGGCTGTGCAGAACCGTCAGTATAGATGATGTAATCATACTAATCTAGAGGTATGACTTCATTAGGCAGAGGATATTCATTTTCATATTGCAGGTATGCCTGTGTTTGTAGTGTAGAGTCAAATATGTAATCTACATCTGTTGCTGTAAGATAGTTGGCCCATTGTATCCATCTTGTATGTAAAGCTTTCGCTTTGGAACGCTGGTCTTTGTGATAGCCTGTAAGGCTGGAACTGGGGTCACGACAATGATGCGTTTGCCCTGAGCCAGTCATCTTTCTCTCACTACAGCAGTCTGTACTGCCATCAGAATCTTTTCTGTTGGTGCAAAACGCATCTCTGCATTGGTATATCAATTTGATTTATATGCAATTGGTACAGAGTCATTCATTGAATGTGACATAGGTGTAGCCTGATGCACCCGCAATTATACACATCACCATGCTCATGGTGTTAACACGTATGTGTAAGTGTTTTGAAGCTATTATGTCAGCTTATACTGGATATAGGATTTCTGTGTGTTTGGGTGTCCAATGTGTGCTTGAAAAGTCTAGACGAATCAAGTTGTAGAATGGTTTTACCCATTCTGCACATTCTGCTATATATGTTCTGCCAAAGTTCAGGAAACCCAATATTGATTGGAGTTTCTTCAATGTGTTTGGTGGTTGTAGAAGTGCACACTTCTCAAGGAAATGTGTTGCAATGCTTCTGCCTTCACTTGACAACTCATATTCGAGGAACAAGACACTAAGGTAGGCTATTTTTATTTATTTCAATTGAATTTGTAGCCCATGTGAACAAATCCCAAAACTATGCCATCTACTCTAGCCAAGTGAGTTGAGAAGTCATCATCGTTAGATATATGTCATCAACATAGGACTATACCATGTCGTCAAAATCTTGCAAAAGTTCTGGAGCCCAGGCAGAAAACAATCCTGGGCTGTTCTTATACCCCTGGGGCAATCAACAAAACTGCCTTTGAGAACCGAATGCTCTAAATCAGGGGTCTCCAACCTTTTCTGTAGTGAGAGCTACTTCTAATCAGTGAAAATCGTCGTGAGCTACTAAAGGCCAAGCAGCTTGCGCATATTTCCGAGAGACCCCCCTACGCCCATCTGTAAGGGCTACACTAGTATTTGAGCTACAGTTGACTGCGCAACCGCGGAGTGTTGTTGTTTGTGTATTGTTGAGGGCAGGAAGGTTATATTTGTACTAACATTACTACAATAATATCATGGCTAGCCAAGTAACCTCATATCGGTTGTAACACTTTCAGACAGTCCTGGCTTTTAGATTACATTTTGCATGCTGACATTAAGAGCCCAAACTTCCAATTACAAAAGCACATTCACAAGGCCCAGAATGTAACGTGCTATTGGGCAGAAAGCCAAGATTGGATGAGAGTCTCATGTGACTTGTCTGCTAGCATCTCTGGAAATGGAAGATGGACATATATTTTCATGAAGACACATTTACACCTTGCTCTTCCAGCCTTCTTTTGTTTTAAATTTAGTCCATTACTTAAATTACATTATTTGTGATTCGAAGCGTTCCTATTTAAAAAAACTTTAAAAAATCCCTCTTTAAAACTTCATTTTGTGTTGTTGTCCATCTGCCTTAGCTGCAGAGAATGGGCTTGTTTTTGTGAACTTGGCCGGACAAATTGCCACCATGTGTAACCCACCTTGACTGCCTTTTGTTGTGACAGCCGAGAACACTACCCATCTCCTGTGTAAAGATGTTTGATTTGTAAGATAACTGGGGCAGAATGTGCCTTGGGGCCTCCGACCTTTGCTACTTCCAGTAAGGCAGAGGTAATGCATATGATGAGCATTGTACACCCCTGACAGCACAGACACTTGGTACATAATGGATGTACAGCGTGACACCCTGACAATACACACTTGGTACATAATGGATGTGAAGTGTAACACCCCCTGGCATCAGAAACACTTGTTACGTAATGGATCATGATGTAACCTCCCTCAACGTCCCACAGGTGGACACTTTTGACATTCTAACAAGCATCGCCTCACCCTAAAAATGATCTGGCATAAGACTAAACACAAACATGGTAGCAAGCATGCCTAATGTTTTATTTAAGCGAGCCTTTGAAAGTTGCACTCCTATGAAACACTGTTTTATAACGTTTCAGCTAAACCTGGGAATGTGAGCACATACCCTGCCTATTTTATTGAAGTGTTTCTATGCAAATGAAGAATTACATGTGTACGATTTTAATTGTTTACATTTAACATTTTTCAGCTCTTGAAACTATTCCTTCAAGCGGAAAAATAAATCACTTTCTGTTTCGTTGCAGTGTTCAAATATAAAGCTTATTTAAACACGGGAGATCTTGACATAAATAGAATCTGCATTAGCAAAAAACGGAGTGAAACGCTGCCTTTTCACTCCGGTTTTTGTTAATGGTTTCATGTGACCCGGACTGCCACTGAGCCGCCTCGCCGATACAACTATCAGGCAAGGGCAGGGGCTCGCTACGGGTGTGGAGCTGATGAGGCCTGCGTAGGGTTCCTTAGCTTACCTGCTGCTCCGGTGAAACTTGTGGCATGCTGAACAAGGCAGGTGGTACGGGTCTCGGTGGCAGTTTAATACTGCTTGCACCACCTGCACGCTTTCCAGCACCGGCCGCTCCGCTCTGCCATGCCTGCTGCTCTGCACCGGCCCTCGATGCGCAGGATAAAAGCGCGGTGCCAGGATGTGAAAGACAGGCGGCTGCGAGACTACTGGAGGAGCAACGTCATCCTCTTTGGCCCGCCCACCCCTCCTCAGCTAAACTCAGTTAAGCTAATCTGAGCAGCTGGTGTGGGCGGTCAACGTCTACATAAAAAGGCCGAAATACTCTTAACGATGTTAATGGCCGATTAAATTGTGACACTACCAGCACGAGCTACTCATGGGGCCTTGGCGAGCTACCGGTAGCTCGCGATCGACCGGTTGGAGACCCCTGTTCTAATCAGTGAAAATCGTCGTGAGCTACTAAAGGCCAAGCAGCTTGCGCATATTTCCGAGAGACCCCCCTACGCCCATCTGTAAGGGCTACACTAGTATTTGAGCTACAGTTGACTGCGCAACCGCGGAGTGTTGTTGTTTGTGTATTGTTGAGGGCAGGAAGGTTATATTTGTACTAACATTACTACAATAATATCATGGCTAGCCAAGTAACCTCATATCGGTTGTAACACTTTCAGACAGTCCTGGCTTTTAGATTACATTTTGCATGCTGACATTAAGAGCCCAAACTTCCAATTACAAAAGCACATTCACAAGGCCCAGAATGTAACGTGCTATTGGGCAGAAAGCCAAGATTGGATGAGAGTCTCATGTGACTTGTCTGCTAGCATCTCTGGAAATGGAAGATGGACATATATTTTCATGAAGACACATTTACACCTTGCTCTTCCAGCCTTCTTTTGTTTTAAATTTAGTCCATTACTTAAATTACATTATTTGTGATTCGAAGCGTTCCTATTTAAAAAAACTTTAAAAATCCCTCTTTAAAACTTCATTTTGTGTTGTTGTCCATCTGCCTTAGCTGCAGAGAATGGGCTTGTTTTTGTGAACTTGGCCGGACAAATTGCCACCATGTGTAACCCACCTTGACTGCCTTTTGTTGTGACAGCCGAGAACACTACCCATCTCCTGTGTAAAGATGTTTGATTTGTAAGATAACTGGGGCAGAATGTGCCTTGGGGCCTCCGACCTTTGCTACTTCCAGTAAGGCAGAGGTAATGCATATGATGAGCATTGTACACCCCTGACAGCACAGACACTTGGTACATAATGGATGTACAGCGTGACACCCCTGACAATACACACTTGGTACATAATGGATGTGAAGTGTAACACCCCTGGCATCAGAAACACTTGTTACGTAATGGATCATGATGTAACCTCCCTCAACGTCCCACAGGTGGACACTTTTTGACATTCTAACAAGCATCGCCTCACCCTAAAAATGATCTGGCATAAGACTAAACACAAACATGGTAGCAAGCATGCCTAATGTTTTATTTAAGCGAGCCTTTGAAAGTTGCACTCCTATGAAACACTGTTTTATAACGTTTCCAGCTAAACCTGGGAATGTGAGCACATACCCTGCCTATTTTATTGAAGTGTTTCTATGCAAATGAAGAATTACATGTGTACGATTTTAATTGTTTACATTTAACATTTTTCAGCTCTTGAAACTATTCCTTCAAGCGGAAAAATAAATCACTTTCTGTTTCGTTGCAGTGTTCAAATATAAAGCTTATTTAAACACGGGAGATCTTGACATAAATAGAATCTGCATTAGCAAAAAAACGGAGTGAAACGCTGCCTTTTCACTCCGGTTTTTTGTTAATGGTTTCATGTGACCCGGACTGCCACTGAGCCGCCTCGCCGATACAACTATCAGGCAAGGGCAGGGGCTCGCTACGGGTGTGGAGCTGATGAGGCCTGCGTAGAGTTCCTTAGCTTACGTGCTGCTCCGGTGAAACTTGTGGCATGCTGAACAAGGCAGGTGGTACGGGTCTCGGTGGCAGTTTAATACTGCTTGCACCACCTGCACGCTTTCCAGCACCGGCCGCTCCGCTCTGCCATGCCTGCTGCTCTGCACCGGCCCTCGATGCGCAGGATAAAAGCGCGGTGCCAGGATGTGAAAGACAGGCGGCTGCGAGACTACTGGAGGAGCAACGTCATCCTCTTTGGCCCGCCCACCCCTCCTCAGCTAAACTCAGTTAAGCTAATCTGAGCAGCTGGTGTGGGCGGTCAACGTCTACATAAAAAAAGGCCGAAATACTCTTAACGATGTTAATGGCCGATTAAATTGTGACACTACCAGCGCGAGCTACTCATGGGGCCTTGGCGAGCTACCGGTAGCTCGCGATCGACCGGTTGGAGACCCCTGTTCTAATCAGTGAAAATCGTCGTGAGCTACTAAAGGCCAAGCAGCTTGCGCATATTTCCGAGAGACCCCCCTACGCCCATCTGTAAGGGCTACACTAGTATTTGAGCTACAGTTGACTGCGCAACCGCTGAGTGTTGTTGTTTGTGTATTGTTGAGGGCAGGAAGGTTATATTTGTACTAATATTACTACAATAATATCATGGCTAGCCAAGTAACCTCATATCGGTTGTAACACTTTCAGACAGTCCTGGCTTTTAGATTACATTTTGCATGCTGACATTAAGAGCCCAAACTTCCAATTACAAAAGCACATTCACAAGGCCCAGAATGTAACGTGCTATTGGGCAGAAAGCCAAGATTGGATGAGAGTCTCATGTGACTTGTCTGCTAGCATCTCTGGAAATGGAAGATGGACATATATTTTCATGAAGACACATTTACACCTTGCTCTTCCAGCCTTCTTTTGTTTTAAATTTAGTCCATTACTTAAATTACATTATTTGTGATTCGAAGCGTTCCTATTTAAAAAAACTTTAAAAATCCCTCTTTAAAACTTCATTTTGTGTTGTTGTCCATCTGCCTTAGCTGCAGAGAATGGGCTTGTTTTTGTGAACTTGGCCGGACAAATTGCCACCATGTGTAACCCACCTTGACTGCCTTTTGTTGTGACAGCCGAGAACACTACCCATCTCCTGTGTAAAGATGTTTGATTTGTAAGATAACTGGGGCAGAATGTGCCTTGGGGCCTCCGACCTTTGCTACTTCCAGTAAGGCAGAGGTAATGCATATGATGAGCATTGTACACCCCTGACAGCACAGACACTTGGTACATAATGGATGTACAGCGTGACACCCTGACAATACACACTTGGTACATAATGGATGTGAAGTGTAACACCCCTGGCATCAGAAACACTTGTTACGTAATGGATCATGATGTAACCTCCCTCAACGTCCCACAGGTGGACACTTTTTGACATTCTAACAAGCATCGCCTCACCCTAAAAATGATCTGGCATAAGACTAAACACAAACATGGTAGCAAGCATGCCTAATGTTTTATTTAAGCGAGCCTTTGAAAGTTGCACTCCTATGAAACACTGTTTTATAACGTTTCAGCTAAACCTGGGAATGTGAGCACATACCCTGCCTATTTTATTGAAGTGTTTCTATGCAAATGAAGAATTACATGTGTACGATTTTAATTGTTTACATTTAACATTTTTCAGCTCTTGAAACTATTCCTTCAAGCGGAAAAATAAATCACTTTCTGTTTCGTTGCAGTGTTCAAATATAAAGCTTATTTAAACACGGGAGATCTTGACATAAATAGAATCTGCATTAGCAAAAAAACGGAGTGAAACGCTGCCTTTTCACTCCGGTTTTTGTTAATGGTTTCATGTGACCCGGACTGCCACTGAGCCGCCTCGCCCGATACAACTATCAGGCAAGGGCAGGGGCTCGCTACGGGTGTGGAGCTGATGAGGCCTGCGTAGAGTTCCTTAGCTTACGTGCTGCTCCGGTGAAACTTGTGGCATGCTGAACAAGGCAGGTGAGTACGGGTCTCGGTGGCAGTTTAATACTGCTTGCACCACCTGCACGCTTTCCAGCACCGGCCGCTCCGCTCTGCCATGCCTGCTGCTCTGCACCGGCCCTCGATGCGCAGGATAAAAAGCGCGGTGCCAGGATGTGAAAGACAGGCGGCTGCGAGACTACTGGAGGAGCAACGTCATCCTCTTTGGCCCGCCCACCCCTCCTCAGCTAAACTCAGTTAAACTAATCTGAGCAGCTGGTGTGGGCGGTCAACGTCTACATAAAAAAAGGCCGAAATACTCTTAACGATGTTAATGGCCGATTAAATTGTGACACTACCAGCGCGAGCTACTCATGGGGCCTTGGCGAGCTACCGGTAGCTCGCGATCGACCGGTTGGAGACCCCTGCTCTAAATGCAGACAAGAACCTGCTTTCAGGTGCTATATTTTGCCAGAAAAATCTATTGAAAATGTCTAATGTGGTTATGTATTTTTTACTTACTATGTTGTTCATCAGTGCCGGGTTGTGCATGTTTTGGACAGTGAATGTACATGTAGCAGTTTTCAAGTTTCTGTAACCTAACACTAAACAATATGAATGTTCTGGTTTCATAACTGGAAATAAAGAATTATTCATTGGGGAGGTTCAACTTTCTATTACACCTTAGTATTCAATTTATGTGAGGATTTCTCTAATTAGTTTTTTAGCCTCATGTTTAAGGGGTATTGTCTTTGTGGTTGTGGGGTTGACCTCACAGGCATGATGTGATAAGGGGAACCGTCATCCCACCACACATGGTTGGGGTATAACGCCGGAGCTTGCGCTAAAGCTCACTCCTTGGAGTATGAATGTTTAACTGCATCTGGGATGAGGTCGGAAAAGGCAGGCAAAATTACCCTTTCTCCCCTGGGGCAGTCAATAACACATTCTGGTGGCCAGAGTGACAAGTTCTCCCAAAAATGAACATTTATGGTACGTTGTATATACCTCTCCATTTGGAGTGGCAATTCATATAATTGATGTGGGACATTCAATATCCTATCCGGTGTTTCCACCTGGGTATATTCACTTGTTGCTACTGCCACCACACTCTATTAGATTCTGGCAAACTATCGTGACCTCTGCCGCGCTGTCTAGCATGGTCAGAACCCACTCCCCACTCAAAAGCAGTATCCTCAATATCCATTGCATTCTTGACTTTAATGCCAGCAACCATCTCCCTTTTGAACTGAGGCTTGGACTGTTTATGTTTGTCTTCCTATTTTATAAAGTCAGATAAGCATTGTGAGCCCTTCTTCAGTTTCACGTACTCCTCTGTTCTGCGCCCTGATCATCCTCCTCTCTCCGAGAGTTTTTCGGATGACTCCTGAAAGGAACGAGAGGAACGTGAATCAGTATTCGGATACCTATTAGGTGTTTTAATATTATTACAGTTACGAAGGTTGTAGCGTTTTTCAGTGGACCTCTGTTGAGAAGATCCACCCCATGATTTAGTCTTTTTTTAAAATGTTCTTATTATCCCACTTCTTCTTAGAAGACTCGGGTGCCTGCTTCGAGTTATCCCTTTCAGAATTACCCTAAATTTGTGGTTTACTAGTCTGGCTCCCAAAATTATCTCTACCTGTGGATGCATAAGTTTGCTCAATAATTTTTGGTAATTCGCCCTCCTGTTCTCCTTGAGCTAAATTTATGAGTCATTGGTGTACCGCCAACGCTGCTGCTTCCCATTTAATGTTATTTAACATTATGGCGGATACTATGGCAAAGTTACTCATCAGTTTCATCCTGAAATCCAGGGCAGGGGCTGCCCAGTACTCATTTTGAATCTGTTTAAGCACTTCTGGCAAAACCGCTAATATGGATGTACCATGTGTTCTGGTATATACTGCAGCAAAGACTGTACCCCAAGTGGCGCAATCTTCAACCAGGGAAGACATTCCCATTGGCAGGCATATGGTGAGAATCCTTTGTTTTTCCTGAGGTACCGTATGGGGAAACTCTGCTTCAAGCTGGTTTGTTTTTTTTGCTATCTAGAACGGAATTTCCTTCCGTCTGATGGGAATTTTACCCATGACTGCATTCATAGTCACTGGACTAATTCCAGGCGCACCCCAATTGTGTTTGTGCAGCTTGAGCAGCCCTTGCAGGATTTATTGTCATTGTTCTCATGACAAATTGTGTCAAACATCTATATGTTCTAACCAGATCTGTATATAGTACATGTAGATCTGGAACAAAGATTTTGTCTCCACCCGCTAGTGGCAGTACAAGTTGTTCTAGCATCTGCAGTCTACCGTTATGTTAATTGCTACGTCGTCGATAGCCATATGAATATGTGGAATTCAGAGAGGGTACCTCTATGGGGTGATCCTTTGAAAGGTTCAAGCTTGAACAACCTACAGCTAATACATAGAATTTACCTGCTCCACCAAGAATGATTTTTTCCTAACACCAGGGACGTCTCCGGTTAGTAGCTGAGTAGGGTCTTTGGGTATGCAAAAGTGAACTACTCAGGTGATCCATTAAATAAGAACCCAAGCTAAAACGTTGGCGGCACCATGTTTTACAGCTTATACTTTCCCAGGTAAAACTGTGAATTTGGTGGGCACATATGTCAAACTGTATGAGACTGATTCTGAGCACACCATCAGGATTTGTTGGCCTTAGTCCTGCTAGCTCACAGCCCACCATCTGTACCCAAACCTGACAAGGTAACAAATGGATTGTGCAACCTCAGAACACGACAACCCTGACTCATCAAGGAAATTGTGGTAACAGATCCAGAACCTTTATGTTTGGTTACTCATGTATGGCCAAAGAGACACACTAGAAATACACAACATGCAGTTTCAATATTTATTGAAGCAATGTGATTCTTGAGTAAAATATGTGCACTGCAATAATTAATAGAACGAACCAGGACAGAGCTGGGCAGCATCCCTCAAAAGAGGTAAATTGGAATCAGCTGGGCTGGAATTCTGGCATGGGGCAACCTTTCAGTGCCAGCGAAATGCTCCTCTGTCTAAACAAAGGAGTGATGTCGTTTACATAATAATCATCACCCATGTTGCCATGCCAAAGTCCCAGTCAGGACGGTATTGTTGATTCTATTGTGATAGCTCTGTTGCGGAAAGTGCAATAACAAGCAACAACATTTTTCCCAGTGAATTTAGCCTTTTGCAGAATGTTCAATGTATTTCATAATGTGCCTATGATGTTGTGAAAATGTAAGCAAAGCCAGTTCAGAGAATATTACCCTGCACAGACATGCAAACAAATGTGTGTCAAATGCCTTTGTGTTTAAGAAGGCAACTTAAAAACGAGAGCATGTAAAAGGGTGGTGTTTCTAACTGAGCCTAAAATGTGACATAACAGCAGCACCCTCAAAATAACCATGCTGGAGTTCAAAGGATGGATCAGCAATGAAGATGAATTTAAATTTTCTTTTTTTATCTTGGCACATTTCCTGTGCATTCAAAGATAGAGGTCAAATGTCAGGCTATGTCTTCTGACAAATTGCTGGTTATTCTTTTAACATGGAAATTGATGTTTACATTTCTTTCTCTGAGTGCAAAGTAAGAGGATGTGTGTGAAGTGAACTATGTGACAATCTTTCTAACACAGCAAGGTTTAAATAACTGTAAAATAACTACACATTTTCAAAATACATAGGCAGTTAGAAAAGCACAAATGAATCAAATGTTTTTGTTCTTCTGAAGTGTAATGGAAAATATGATTTCATTAGGATCAAAACAAATCAAGACACTTTACTTGGTGATGTGCAAATGGTAAAACGTTGCTGAAAAACAATTTCCACACATCATAGTTAAAACGCTGAATAGTTTTATCACTAAAACTGCATGTCAGTGCAAATGTTGTGGCTGTTTCAATGAAAAATGACGGTGCGCTTCCAGAGAATGCATTAGCGATATATTTGTGACAATGTGCTCCAAAATGCATCATCGGCTACACACCACGCCTTTATCACTCTCCCGCTGAATGGGTGTGACTCATTTGTTCTTTGTATGATGCTTGAATTTTTCACAGTCCCTAAGACGTCAGTGATGTAATATTGATGGCGTGTATATAACAACAGGAGTATAACCCATAAACCACGTTGAGATGTGGGTAGGTACGTAAGGTTAAACAACAATATCTCAACCGGTATAATTAGTGAGGGCAGTTAGAATTGCATGTACAACACATTACAAAAAGGAAAGAGGGAGACTCTGAAAGAATTTTTTGAAAAGTGCACTTGGCATCATATATTTTAAGAACACAATAATGCGGGTACAGTTGTAGCAGCACTGTAGGCAATGAAATGCAAAAACAACCCGAATTGGACTTGGTGCTGAATTGTGTTTGTGACACACAAAGTGGCGACGCAAGTGACAATGTGTAATCAGCGAACGGCGCAAAGTGCAATTAGTGAACAGATATATACAGTGAGTATATGTGGTTCACAACTGCAATTTTCAATTTATAATAGAGGCAGTAATTTTAGTTGAACCACAAAGGGTAATGCGCCATCAGTTGCGCTGCGGGGTCGACGACGTTTCGATCCTATGACTCAGGATCATCTTCAGGACCGGGTTGCTGTATATTAGCGGTGCTGAGAAGGACACAGTCCCATGTCCCAGGGGGGTAGGATAACGAATGCAGTGTACATCAGGTTTCCAAGGAAGGAGATCCTGGGAGCAATCCACGTCAATTGATCGTGTTAGCTGGTGCCGTGTCACGGACAAAACATCGGCGGCTGGAAAACGATTGAGGAGCTCCTCTGTGTACCGCGAATCGGTACCGATGGGGAGGTCTCTTGTGGTGAGATGGATCCTGGAAAAACAAGGGGACGCTGGGATCAGCGCCTGTCCGCGATCGTGGCGGACAGACGCTGATCTCGGCGTCCCCTTGTTTTCCAGGATCCACCTCACCACAAGAGACCTCCCCATCGGTACCGATCGCGGTACCAGAGGAGCTCCTCAATCGCTTTCCAGCCGCCGATGTTTTGTCCGTGACACGGCACCAGCTACGCGATCAGTTGACGTGGATTGCTCCAGGATCTCCTTCCTTGGAAACCGGATGTACCTGCATTCGTTATCCTACCCCCTGGGACATGGGACTGTGTCCTTCTCAGCACCGCTAATACAGCAGCCCGGTCCTGAAGATGATCCTGAGTCATAGGATCGAAGCGTCGACGACCCTCAGCGCAGCTGATGGCGATTACCCTGTGGTTCAACTAAAATTACTGCCTCTATTATAAATTGAAATTACTGTTGTGAGCCACATACTCACTGTATATATCTGTTCACTAATTGCACTTTGCGCCGTTTTCGCTGATTACACATTGTCACTGCGTCGCCACTTTGTGTGTCACAAACACAATTCAGCACCAAGTCCAATTCAGGTTGTTTTTGCATTTCATTGCCTACAGTGCTGCTACAACTGTACCCGCATTATTGTGTTCTTAAAATATATGATGCCAAGTGCACTTTTCAAAAAATTCTTTCAGAGTCTCCCTCTTTCCTTTGTAATGTGTTGTACATGCAATTCTAACTGCCCTCACTAATTATACCGGTTGAGATATTATTGTAATATTGATGGCAGCACCCCCACTCAGAAATTGATCCAGCACCACTGAAGAAGGGTGCCTGGAGCCCGAGGTTATAACCCCTGCTTTGAGAGCCACAGGAGGTCTGAGAGGCCTCCTAAAGGTACCTTAGCCTGTGTCCTAGGGACAGGAGAGGTTGTACAAGGGGAAGGATATCCGGTGTCCCCTACATTGCCCTCCCAGGAAACTTTCAGAGACCTTTGTGTGGCCCACGGTGGTGACAAACAAGCAGGGAGTTTTAGACCTGAGATAACCGAAATATGTGTGGAACGAGGGTGCTAGTAACACGAGGTGGCGGTCCCTCCAGTCTTAGGAACCTAAGAGGCCAAAAGGACCTCAGAAGTAAGTGGACTCCTTGGCAGTTTAATGGCTGGAAGTGAGGCCCACCCAGACACAGGACCGAAGCATCCAACTGCCGCTGGATCGCCAGTGGCCTTGTTCCTGACAACGACCACTGTCAGCGGCCTCTACTGGTTGTCGGCTTTTTGGACAGAGCTGGCCCTAAGTTGGGGCCAGGCATCTGACCTGGAGGGTTAGAGTGGACCAGATAACTGTGTTGGCCATGGTGGCACTGTTTGGATACTGGGAAGCAACTATGGGTAGGGAAGAGTTAGTCATCTCAGAGGTGGAGTCTGATGGTGAAGAGAAGGGTTTCTTGTGCAAAAGGTTAGTGGGTAGGGCAGATTTTCACAAAGGGGTACTACTAGGTTCAGAGTGGCATAGAACAGACAAGTGATACCCCAGATGTGGTGAATTGTCCTCATTCTATCGCCTGAGCTGGAAAGTCCATCAAGGGATTGACTAGTCCACCGCAGGCGGAAAGCACATCGCTGCACAGGGAGGAAATAGCGGGGTTACGTAAATACCCCACAGCCCAGCTATGGGATGCCATACTGGCAAGTCTGACGGGTGCAGACGGGGAAGGAGGGTGCGACTCCTCCCAGGAGGCTAGAAGACCTGAGGGGGATGACCGGGGGGAGGTGGATGCACCTGAATTCTCCATGAGCCAAGGGAGCGATGACACGAACACTGACTCTCTCAATGACTATGCAAGCGGGAGACTGAACTAACTCAGTATGGCTGCACAGAGGGCATACTTACTTTACACACTCTGGTCGGGGCATGGCGATGTGACGACGATTTTCTTTGTTTGTTTGGTTTTATGTTTAATTGTTAGAGTTACGAAAATAAATTATATCTGATTTTGCTGCAATTTAGCGCTTGACTGCAAAGCTAAGTGCAATCAAGGACGTATGAGGTTGAGACAGGATGAATCATTTCCTCTGCTATGTACAGACACTGGCACGTGGTCCCTTAGACAGCTGGCGCTTTGAACATGGACTCTGTGGTCAGGCCTTGGCCACATGAACTTTATGCGTACTAAGGGTAACGAGTGATTCAGAGAACGCAGTTGGCAAATTATAATGTCGACACTAATTACCTGTCTATTGTATCATCAACGCAAAAGTAACCACCTGTCTTCCTCTCCCTCCCCTTCCCCCTTCCTTCACGTTTATGTACTTGTGAGCTGTCTGCTTTAAAAAATGCAAATAAAGATATTTAAAAAAAAAAAGGGATTGACTAGTCCACCCTAGCTTTTGGGTAGGGAGGGCTGTGTAGCATATCCACCTTTCCTTCATGATGAACCAAGATTTTTCACCTTTTTTGGATCCTATTTTTGCTGGATTTAGAGTTCTGTGCACTCTTACCCCTGCTAAACAGATATGAGTGCCTGTGCTAGCCATTTAAACATGGTTACGTTGGCTTAATCCTGATTGACAAATGTAATTTTCCTACAAATCACTAGTATATAGTGTGAAAAATGCACTCAGGGTCTGGACGTTAAATGCCACCTGTGGACTGCAGCACCTATTGTGCCATCCACAGAGTTGGCCTGCAAAACATGACTTCATGCCTAGCATCTGCAGCCTGCCTGCAGCAGCCTAAAAACCTGTTGCGACACCTGTTACAATAACCATTTTTGATGTTATAACCCTTTTTGATGGGAAGGAAACCCTGCTTTTAACCCCTTCGATGCGCGTGACGAGCTCAGCTCGTCATGCTGCGTGGTAGCGCTGTGCGCATGACGAGCTGAGCTCGTCACGACCACACCCGCGATCGGAATGTCCAGCACACGAGCGGAATTCCGATCGTGGTCAAGGGGTTAAATATTAATAATGCCCCTAAGTACACTTTGTTGTCCACAAGGTAGGGTGCCTGTTAATTAAAAGTGGAACATGTGCGAAAATAAAGTTGGCATGTTCCACCAGTGACAAGACCCGAATGCTAATTTCACTGCCAGGTCTGCTACTAATACCTAGAATATATCAAAGTGCAGCATATAGACTTTATCCTGTAACTTTTGATAGGAAACAGGTACACACTTAATTCAAAGACAATTTTTAATATTTATTAAAATCCAAGTAATTGATAAAGTTGGATTTCTAATAAATATCTAGGAAAAGTAACTTTTAGAAAGTTACCTCTAACCTGCCTGAACCTCCTGTGTCTAATTAACATTAGCCTACTGGCAGTTGGTATGTCAGTGCTTGAATGTAATGAGGTGTGGAAACTGCTCACAGAGCACAAACAATGGCTGGGTGTGGGAATATGTTTTTCTTCCCCTTGCAGGAATACTAGTTAGGGTGGATCCAGGAACCTCATTAACTTGAAAAGGGCCTGCCCTTTCACAATTAAATGGAAGGCGAGACCTGGGAAAGGCAAACCTTTGTTGCCCTAGCCAGGCTGAATACAAATCCAGTGGGAGTAAAGCTACCCTCAGAACCAGTTTTGAGTGACTAAAAAGAAGGGGGCTACTGTGCACCCCTCTGGGAGGGAACACATATTCTCCTCAAGGGAGAAAGGGTTTCCCCATCTTCGGTTTTAGGAGTAAGGTGCACTGTGGCATTGTTTGCAGTAGGGCAAACAGGAACTACTGAAACAGTGAGTAGATTTACCAGTGGGAATGTTTACCTCATTGTTTAAGGAGGCGATAGGAGTCACCCACTAGCTAGTGCCTCCCATAAATGTGCCATCCCAAGGCACACTTCTCAAAACACTTTCTGCCTGGGACCTGAGAGGATCTCTGAAGGACTGGGTCTGCTCCCTCTTGTTGCCAGGACAAAGAAGTGGGCTCCAAGAGTCAGTTGACTGGCCTCCTGTTTGGCTACAGTGTCACAACAAGCTGCAAAAAAACATTTTCTTGAAGTGGCCAGCTGACCAGTGCCAGCTGGACCTGGACTGGGCTTTGCTAGTGGCCTCTGCTGGAGTGAGTCCTGGTCCCCAATTGCTGTCTGTGTGGATCTGGGAGCCATAGAGCTGACCCCAAGGATTTGCTTCAGAAACCCTGAAGAGTTGGGCCTTCGAACATTTTTGGACTTCCAAGGCCTCTAGAGTCATCGGCGGAGGCTTGCAGCAAAGGTGTCTGATTTCAATGCAACTTCATGGTATACATCTTCAGGCTTGCCCCACTGGGGGATTTTGAGCTCCATAAAAAAGACTAAGCAAGGACTCTCATTGTCCTTTGTTTGATCCACTCCTGTAGTCGGCACTAGATGCAGCCACACAAGTGGGGTCGCGTCTTCATCTGGACAAGTGCGGGAATGCTGGGTGGTAGGAATTTCCCTTCAGATTCTTGAACCTTCCATCACAGAAATGTAAGGAAAAAGCATGACTTTAGGCAAAGGTTGAGGATTGCAGGGCTTCGTAGATAAGAAAAATATCATAAATTCCACACAAGGCACACCACCATGGACTCCACTGGGTGTCTAGTATTTAAATATATCTGTGTTTGGTAGGTTTACTTGGGTGATGGTCGAGCTCAGAGCCAAATACTGAAGCTACCCCATTTCAAAATCAGGTAATTTTGTGACACAAAATGCTGATGTCTTCACATTGTGTTTTGGTGCCTGTTCTGTTGGGAGCGCTATGCTCACCCACACAAATGGGGTAGAGTTTTTATCAGAAGAAGGGTGGGAATCCTGAGTGATAGTATTTTGTGGATACTCACAGCTTCTGCAACTTTCTCTCGCAGAATTGTGAGAAAAATCCATGATTTTGCCAAAGTTTGAGGTTTGCAAGGCCTTATGGACAATAATAAATTTCATGGGATCCACACAGGTCTCACCAGCCTGGTCTCCTCTGGGTACCTACTTTTCAGAAATGTCTGGGTTTGGTAGGTTTCCCTGGATGGCAGCGGAGCTATGGCCCAAAATTCGACAACTACCCACATTACAAAGAAAGGGTTGGTTTTTAGTGGAAAACTTGATCTGTTCATGTTGTGTTTTGGGCCCTTTCCTTTTCCGGGTGCTGAGCCCTCCCAAACCAGTGGGGTATCATTTTTAACAGAGCAAGTGTGGGAACACTGGGTGGTGCAATATTTGCAGATCCCTGCAGCTTCTGGAACTTTCTGTCACAGAAATGTAAGACAAATGTGTATTTTTTGCCAAAATGTGAGGTTTGAAGTGCATTGTGCGTAAAAAGAAGTAGGGGGATCCATGAAAGCCAGGCCATCCTCGGCTCCTCTGTGTGTTTAGTCCTCGAAAATGTATGGGTTTGGTAAGCTACTATGAGTGGTTGCTGAGCTGGGGCCCAAATTCTGAAGCTACACACATTGTTAAAAAAACATTGAATTTTCTGGGTGAAATGTGATGTTGCCAGGTCTCGTTTTGGGGGAGTTTTCTGTTGTGGATGCTAGGCCCAGCCATACAAGTAGGGTACAATATTTATTGGAAGACACATGAGAACAAAGCATAGTAGAGCATTTGTTAGTACCAATTGGACTTCTCTGCATTTTTTGTGTTCCAAAGGTAAGCCAGTGTGCAAGTAAGGACACATTTTGCATAATGCAATCTGAATCACATAATACTATGGGTAACCCCAAATTCTGAGGTGTACAAATAAGCACTGTTTCATTCATTAGCTTTTACAATACGAATTGTAGTACACAATGAGAACAGTACTATAAGCTGAAGCACAGTTGTTGGCTCTGGGTTTCAAGAGTTTTTGGAAAACCTATAAATCTTATATATGCTTGTGACAAGAAAGGTTTGACCGACATCATGCTCTACATTGCTTTTGTAAATTGAGCATCCTGACAAAAAAATTACAGATGAAAACGTCACTAATGACCACTGATTCTTATGCCTTTTCATTCATTTTTATTTCAATGATTAGTTTCTTTGGGAAAACCTTGAAGGATCTACACAATGATCCCTTGCGTAATTCATACTTTTGTCTACTTTTCAGAAATGTATAGCTTCCAAATCAACCGTGGGTTTTACACTTGTTTCTACCACAAACTGAAAGTAACTTGAAACAAAAAAAAAATGAGGAAAAAATGGACAGCCTCCTAGAAAAATGCAAAAACGTGGAAAAGATTCTTTTTTTATACAACTCTGCTTGTTCTTGAAAGCTGGTAAGATTTTCATCCTAACACAGTAAACCTTTCATTGATGCCATTTTTACCAAAAAAACCATTCACTTTCTTGCACAGCACTTTTTTCCATTCCAAACCCCCCAAAAAAAAAAAAATGTAGCTATATTTTGACTATTTTCTTAGTTTCCTACAGGGGATCTACAAACATTGGGATCCTTTAGAATCCCCAGGATGTTGATGAAAAGCAGGCTGATTAGGGGTGGATAACCTTTGTGAAAAAACTGTTGTGAAGGTTCAGACTACATCAAACATCCCAAAAAATGTCTTAGCACCATGGGGTTAAAGGCCTACCTGTCGAGTGGTAACACAATTATGACTGAGCTTTCAAACGTTGTTGCCTTTCGAGAACTGGGAAAGAATGACGTTTCCAATCATATTTAAGAAGGTGGGGGGGAGTGCGCTAGTTGGAAGCACCACTCCGTCTCACTGCTGCAACTTTTGTAACAGTGGCCCGATATTGCAGCTATGCGCAAAACTGTCCCCCCGGTAACAAAAACGGCCTCCCCGGGGTCCCAAACCAGCCCCCACCCTGGCGGCCCACACCAGGGAAACACCCGGTGCACGCTACGGTCAGTCCGGCCCTGCAAGCAATGGACAGCCCTTCACCCTAGTAGGATGAAATAAACGGAAAAGCAGACCTGACAACTCACACAGTACGACTCAAAGACATGATATTTGCTCCCTTCACATGGTCACCCAGTAAGCAGCTGATATCACATAAAGGGAGGGAAGACAGCTGGAAACCACTGCACAGAGTGGGATTTCAGATGTCTTTAGAGACTCTGAACAGCCTATGTCCATTAAGGAGTGAAAAAACACCGCAGGACATTAACCACGGCCTCAGCTAGCTTTTTTTGTTCGAGAAGGGAATGGCAGAAATGCCGCCTAGGTAGTTTTCGGCACGAGGCCCTCCCTCCCCCAAGTTCCTGCCCGCTCCTCACAAAGTGAAATATTTTTTTAAGTTGCCAGGTCTGGCAAAGCCCCTCAACACATACATCCATTCAGTACTTAATTTGAGCCGGTGGTTGCAGGTGTGATCCACCAGAACTCAGTCTTGGGGACTGGCACTTATTTTTTCCTTATTAGACTTTGACCCAGAGCAAGAGAGAGAAAAACACAAAAGGAAGAAAGGAGGAGGAAGAGAAATACAGAAAAAGAGTTACAGAGGGAAAAAGCAAGGATGGAAAAAAACCTGTAAGACTGAAATAGGTAGTGAGTGTATGGTAGAGGAAGAAAGAGGCGTGATGTGGAATGGCTAGAAGCATTGGTACTTGGCATCCTGACATTCCTCAGCATGTGCTGAAAAACTTTGGGCAGCAGCACTTATTATTTTACAAATTAAGCACTGCATCCATGAACACAGTGCTCTTCACAGATCCATAACAGGTACTTCCTGAAGGCTCCACTTTTCAGAGCCAATGCATAACGCATCCTGCACGTTTTCTAGTAAATAATCATAGACCTTTAATACGTTATAGTGCACAGTTCGTTTCAGAGTGTCTGTTTTGTGGGTCTTTCCTACAAATCACCCCAGTTTTGTTTGACCTTTGATCTTTTCTCATTATGTTCTTCAACTGAGTTTCGCAGTTCTATGAGGAAAGGTGAGTAAGGCTTTCGCGCCACCTACTGGTCGCATGAAATTTCCATAAAAAGACTCGAAAGTTTCCTATTTTCAATGTACAGAGAACGAAAGCGCTGTAAAGGTTGGCATCGGTCCTGTGTATAATAGAGAAGAACCAACGGTTCTAAAATATCCAAAAATGAGCATCTCTTTCTGTATTTCTAAAATCTTTTGATTCTCTGTTCAAAAGCTTAGAGTAACAAGTGGAGTTATTGCAATTAAGCATGTTCCTTGTTGATAATCGTTTGTAAACTCAACTAGTGAACTACGAATGTGACAATAAAACTAAATCCATGGATGCCCAACCTATTTGTATGCTGGCTTGAAGAAAGCAAACGTTCCTAGAACTGTGAAGGAAAGTTTCAATTCTATTAAAGACGTGGAGGTGAGGATTAAGCTTTATCTTTCTTCTTTTTAGGCTTGGGGTTTGACAGCATGGATAGAGTTGGTTTTGGGTCCTACCTTTCAACCATTGACTTTCTTCAACCAGCTTCTTTCAGCCACTGGCTTGGGCCTTTGTAAATCACATCTTGGCTCAACCCAGTGGAGTTTTCACCTCTCATTTAATGCTATTGCCTGTTGCGGTGTGTCCTTTCACCTTCACTTGAGTCCTTGCCTTGAAGTGCATCAAGGACTATTTAAAACACCATAAAGAGGAGCACTGAACTCTACTTCTTAAATAATGTTTTACCCACCTTTGTCCAAGTGCTCTATAACCATGTTAGTGTCATTTGAAAAGGTTGTAACGTTGTCCAGTGTTAAGTTCCAGCAGCCTAAAAGGGAACTGGAACTAAGTGGGGATTTTGGATTCCACTTTTATTAACATTTCCCAGTCAGGAGATATGGATCCACTGTCTACAATCTCAGAACTGGAATTATTTAAATTATGTCCATGTTTAATCATATTTTCAGAATTGGAGTTTTAAAACTTTTGATCAAGTTGCCATAAGCGTTTTTTGGGGCAAAAACTGTACTTTGCCATCAGGCCACTATCAATAGCATTGTCATAAGGTTTCTGCACATACACAGAGCTATGCACAGGAAAATGGGACCCCGGAATACAGTGGTTTGCCACCATATACCGTAGCACCCAAAAACCCCAACCCAACTAGCTTAGCATCCCATTAGCACCCAAGTACTAATGTTTGGACAACCCAGAACACGGTATCTTTAACTCAGGACTCGCAGAAGCAAGAACACTCTTTCATCACTCACTCGTACTTGTACACAAGGTGCGTAGGAAGAGACACTGGATAGGTTAAAATGTTTATTCCAACTTACGTGCTCTAATGTACAGTACACGTGTCAGTACTAATAGCATAATGCATATGACTAATATAAGCAGCATGGTTACAATTCCATAGAATACAAACGGGGAAAGCATCTCAGAGCTCAGTGGATAAACGTATAAATAACATTACCACCCTCCCCTTGCAGTAAGATAGTTTATTATAATAATAGAAGACCTCTGGGCTTTGACTAGCGAACCCCCATACCTCAGTCTCTAGATGCAGAATTACATCAGCAGGACATCATAGCTCTTCTCACTGAAAGGGATTTCTCCAAGTGTGTTAAGCGCTAGTAAACCACAGTATTAAAAGCATACCAAATTCTTCATGGCAATTGCACCTAATGTTATGTCTGGGTGCGCGAGACTGGCCATATCAGGAAGAACCAAAATACATTGTTATGCGACCTTGTACATGTTTGTGCAGACTGAGCCCAAAAAGGTGAACAACAGAAAATGCAGACAGTGCAAAAGAACTTGGCACGAGCAAAGGGCGAGGGAGGCCCGGCTCAGTGTAACGTGCGCAAAGAAAAGCAGCATGGCAGCCAGGCCTAGGCCAACATAACAAGGCAGGTAACAATCCACAAGACACCCTCCCCTGGTCAGTCCAGCGGCCAGGACAGAGGCCCATTAGAGGAAAAACAGAGCCGTTGGAGCACAGGGAGCGCCCAAACGGCGAAGGGCAGGTCAATCCATGAACGTGTAAGTGCAGAGGAAAGCCATACCCTCCAGGAGTTCATCATTGGAATTGTCAAAAAACACAGATGCCATCCAATCCATGAGATCAAAAGAGCAGGAATGCTCCTCAACTAAGGGAGCATCCAGAAGCAATGCGGGACAGCTTGCGTGATAATTGAAACAGCTTCGTTGTAGGAGATCCTGGGCAGCCGCCCAGATATCCCATTGCGCCAAAATCCCCAGTGCAGCCGCACGCGCCATACAGCCAGCAACGGAACAGTCCTGCTCATGGGCCTCTAAGGGACCCATCAACTGAACAAAATCCGGAACAGACAATGACGAATTGGAGAGGCAATAATCCAGAGTCCAGGTGAAAGGACAGCGGACACAAGTCATCACAGGTTGCACGCAAGTGAAATACGCAAAGCGAAATGAAAGAGTATATGACACACTCAGTGTCGCCAATGGCAAGACACCAAAACCGGCCAAAAGGCGCTCACGGAGCAGCTGGAGGCGTTCTGGATCGAGCAGGTCCCATCGGGGAGCAGCCATTGCGCAGAAAGCAAATTAAGAGCAAGACACCAGCCGCTAAAGCGAGGATCAATGGGAAACCGCCAAAGACACTGGAAAAAATAGAATGTATGAAAGCCGGGATGGCACCAAAAATAGTTTGGAAGGAGGACACCAAGCCCGACCCCACGACCTTAAAAAAGTGTACTAGGCCTTCAGTGTTAGATGCGTTAAAAATACGATGTATTAACTCCCCAAAATGTTGGGGGAGATTAGTGTTTAAAAGGGCCTGTATTTCACTGTGGGTACTCGCCACCTGGAGAATGAATGTCTCCCGGGCGGACGTGAGCATAACTTCCTCGTTTAATAATAGTGCCTTTATTCTGCTCAGTCTATTGAAATCTGCTTCCATGGTAGGGATGGAAGGCCAAATAGAGATATCAACCTTGCCATGAGGGGGAGGATAAAGCACATTTTTGCAGCAGACAACCCTGTGCGAAACTGTTACAATGTAAGGAATGCCAGCCTGCAGGCCACAACAGTTTTCGTTATTTAAAAGTAAATAACTACCATTGGAAAGGAGAGTGAAAGTAGGAGAAATAACAGGAGCAGGAATACCTTTCAGCACACAAGCAAGATTAGGAGCGGAAACGCTACATGAGCCATGCAATTTAATGTGTTTACAAATAAGCGAATGACCCATAGTCGAGTCGCAGTACTCCCCGTGAGAAAGACTTCCTTGCCGTCCCGAAGGCATTTATACATGAAAGGCAAGGACCAGAGTTCATGCAGGAAAGCACTGCCCAAGGGCCGGTAACGGCCCACAGGATAATGTTTCATGCACGAGTCAAATTCAAATAAGGAAAAAGGTAAAGCGATAACCCCATGAACTAGCCACACAGCAGAATCGAGTTCTGCAACAGAGAACGGCAAAGGATCCATCTTTTCGATATGTAATAAAGTGTAAGTTGCATCTTTCATGGACATGAATTGCTGTTTGTCAGTTAAGTTAAAAGGTAGAAACAAGGCAGAGGTGTTTAAAAATGCCAAGGCACTTTACCTAACTTAGCGTTTGTAAAGTCCATGCAAACTGCATAACCGAACGCAATTGATTCTGACCATGATATAACACAGAAACATCATCTTGTACAATATCAACAACAGAGGACACAATATTCTCTAAAGTGTAAATGCGAGAAGACAGGGTATTAATACTATTGTCAACAACAGCAAGCACCTTTTCCAAATTTGCTTGATCTATTTCCCGAAGACGGGAAGCAGCTTCCATTTGTGATAGCTTCCAGAGTTCATTATATGTTTCATAAATGAATCTTTTAGGTCGGGGACCACGAGGTCCCAAAACAAAGTCGGACAGATCAATATTGCCTGAAAGGAGGGACAAATGTTGTTTAACAGAATCAAGGGTCGAATGTTGCAGCCATTGTTTGCATAATTTACCAACAGAATATGTAGTGACAGTACGGGAATCAGTAAATCTCGGATCAGGCCTATCCTGTGTGTAACTAGCTCCTGAGTCGTGAAAACGCATTTGACATGCATTTGATGATGTAGGCCATACCAACCAGGGTGACTGAACTAGCTCAGAAACATTAAACGAATTATTTTGTAACAGAGCCTGCAGGGACACGAGGGACATATTGAATCGTGAGCTTTCATTGGGAAAACTCGACAGGGATGGTATTGATGGAGTATTCAATTGTTTAGTGGTTGCTAAGCCCCAACATGTAGTCTGATAGATGGAGACATTGAGGAACATAATTTGTGTAGGGATGAGGCAAGCACGGTGTAATGCCTCGGTTCCCTGTACCTGCCATGGCTTGGAGCCCCAAATAGATTTTAAATCCACTGTATTATCCCAGTACTCATAACCACCCACAGCTAGGGCACTTAGAAAGGAACCTGAATAAAGCAATTTGGTGTGTGTTAACATAATTTTCTGAGTTGATGTGTTATTAAGTCTAAAATAATAGGATGCAGGGTTCGACCGATTAAAATCAGTAAAATAATTAAACTTATTTCGAAGAGTTTGAGAGCTACCTGGCAAGGGGTTTGGACAATGTTCCCATTGGGTATAGTTAACAGAACTACGCAGGGCACTGGGCTTATGGAGAAAATGATTACCCCAATGTTGGTAACAATACAAATCGGCATAATTAGCAGAATTCATATATAGATCTTCAGCATTAAAAGATGCATAATATTTTAAATCGGCAAACAATGCTTCAACGGCATGCACATCCCAATCATCAGAATGAATATTATTTTGTACTACATCACCCATTGAAACACGAAGGACATTAGGTACATTAATAATTTCCGTCGGACCATGGATTTGATAATTCACTGCATCCCATACGATGCCATCAGCAACTGGGAAAGCTGAAATGTTCACAAATGTGTGGTCACGCTTCATGATGTGAGACGAGGAATGAGGAGCCAAAGTTCCAGAAACATAGTCTACAGCAGAGCGTTCAGGTAAATAGTGACCATTAATTAGTAGAAAAAACACTGTGACAAAGCCAATGGACATGAACAAAAATATCAAGAAAAGTACCAACCAGATGTATGTCCAGGGTGGAATCAAAAAATTGTCTCTAAACCAGGATATAAAAATACTGAACTTGGATGGAACTTTTGAAGATGTGGAATCCGAATCAAAGGAATAACGAGTCTGGCTTAGTGGCGATATTGGTTGATGTGCCACCGATTCAGATGCAGGATAAGTATACTCGTCCTCGTCGATGTTGGTGGAGAGTTGGGGATCAATTATAGTTTCAGGCAAAGTAGAGGATTCAGGCAAATCAACCATCTCAATTACAGCATCAGCGATCGTTCGTGCAGATGGACTATGAACATATGTCCGATAAATGGCAGGACAAGAGACCGCTGGTGTGACACTATTCAGGATCGGCCAGGCGCTGTAGCTTGACATTTTCCACTGAGATGTATCTGTTCTCCTTGCGACCAGGAAGCGGTGGTAAAATGACTGTACGTGTTCCCTTCAAGCCCAGAACTGGAACCGGTGCACGAAAAGAGGGGCCGAATTCTTTTTTGTTTTCAACCTTTTCTCGAACCAGTTCTCCAACCTTTGGAAGCCAGCCGGCTACCGGAATCTGCAACGCAGGATCTGTGGCTGAAGGCAAATGTGTAGTTGCAAGTTTGTCTCGGGCTTCTTGTAAGTCCTGTAACATAGCAGAATGGTTATCTACATCAAACTTGGCGGATTGCGCCGCGATGTCTGGACCCTCAAGGTCAGGCACAAACATTCTTATGCCAAAGAGCATTTCGTATGGGGTCCGCCCACCCAGAGGTCTTCTAGGGAGATTATTAAGTGCACGCTGAACGGTATACAAATGGGCCAGCCAGTTCCTGCCAGTACCTATAACCCTAGCTGTTAAGGATTGCTTTAAGTCACGGTTCATTCGTTCAACGATAGAGTTGCCCTCAGGCCTATACGGAGACGAAAATTTCACCCGCACCCCAAGCGAAGCCATTGCATCCTTGTAAGCCCTAGAGGCAAACGCTGGACCTTGGTCCGAATGGAAGGTGCCGCATGCGAAAATTCCCACAAAGACACGCAAATCCCTGATTACATTTCGGGCGTCAGCACTCCGTTGTGGCCAGACCCAGAGAAACCGTGTGCACGAGTCCACTGCCACTAAGATGTATTTATAGGCAGTGTCTGATGAGAATGGACCGCAGTGATCCAAGTAAACACACCCAAAGGGTCTGTTAGCAATGCAGAGCGGGGTTTGTGGTGGACGTGTTACCGTGGAAGGCTTGATCTGTTGACAAACATCGCAAGAAAGCACAAAAGCACGGGTGTCTTTATACAATCCACGCCACCAATAACGCTGCTGCAAGATGGAAACTGTAGCTGACACACCTGCATGAGCCGAAGCCATGCCTTCGTGTGCAGCTGATATCAAGGCACTCCTGCGGTCCGCGTTGGGGATCAGCCGATCTCCAACGTCAGGTATAGTTACATAAGGAACCTGATCGGGACTTAATGTGTAAGAATACTTGGAAGGGAAACCTGTAGGGTAATTATTACCTTCCTTGGTTGCAGCAATAGCTGCTAATATAACAGGGTCTATTTTCGACATGGACCTGGTAACCGCTGCTACTGAACACGTGACTACTGCTGAACGGGCAGCTTCATCTGCCAGATCGTTACCAATAGCGTGTGCGCCCACCCGCTGATGGCCTAAGGTGTGAACCACCTGTGTGAGGGGCAGACGTTGTTGCAATTCTGCCACTCGAACCCAAAGCATTTTATGCTTAATTGTGCTCCCTTTGCGTCTCTTGTAGTCGTTTTCGACCAGAAAAACAGATTGTCATTGTAAGATTGTACACAGTAAAAAGAATCACATACAATAAGAGTGGTCTCATCCTGAGAAGCGAACTCAAGTGCAAGTAGCAATGCATGCAGCTCGGCCAATTGTGCGGTACTATCTCCAAGGGTGCGAGTATGCACTGCAGAGGATTTGAACTTTCCATCTACAAAGGAACCCGCAACTATAGCACATGCAGCTGAATAAGCGTGTTTGGACCCAGTGGCCGGTTGCGCCGAACCATCGGTGTAGATCACACATTTGTAATCCTCAAGCGGTAATAAAAACAAAGGAGGAGGATGAACAAATTCATACTGCAAAAACTCCTGAGTCTGCAGAGAAGAATCAAAAACAAAAGTGACGTCCGAAGACGTCAAGGATGTAGCCCATTGTATCCAACGGGGATGCATTGCTTTTGAGTTCGGTACACTTGCCTTTGTTACTGCCTCTAGGGCAGGACAGGGTGTTACCACCAGAATTCGCTTTCCCTGTGCCAGTGCGCGTTCTTTTAGAATCGCCATTTGCACTGCAGTTAGAACTTTTTCGACAGATGTAAAGCGCAATTCAGCGGAAGTGTACAGATGTGACTTGTATGCGATGGGTACTGTATCACCTTCATTAAAGGTTAAGTATGTGAATCCCACCGCCCCCGGAATTATTCTAATCACCAGGTTTGTGTGGTTATCACGAGTCAAAAGATATTTAGACTCCAAAGGTCTGTCTGCAAAGACTGCAGAATTGAGGTATGCTCAGGCAGCCAGCAAGACCTTGAATAAGTAGGTTGTATCAAAGCATACAAAGGCTTGATACGCTGGGCATATTCGGGAATGTAAGTACGCCCGAAATTCAGGAAACCCAGCAAAGACTGAAGTTTCTTCAGAGTATTTGGGGGGCACAAATGTGCACATTTTTCCAAGAAATGGGGTGCTAAGCCCTTACCTTCGTTGTTGAGCTCATAGCCCAAGAACAGAACTGTAAATTCAGCAATGTGTGATTTAGCAAAGTTAAATTTGTAACCCTGCTCCGCAAATTCAAGAATAATGCGGTCCACACGGAACAAATGCTGAAATAATTCGTCGTCCGTCAGATAGATGTCATCTACGTACGAACATGCGTCTTGATCAATGTCATTTAACAAAGAAACAACACGGGCGGCGAATATACCCGGACTATTTTTGTAGCCCATGGGTAAACGCCGGAACTGGAATAATTTACCACCGGAAGTGAATGCGGTCCATTGACCACTCTCCGGGGCTAGGTTGTGCGTGTAGAAACCGTTTGAAAGGTCAAGTGTCGTTTTGTATTTTTACGAACAAGACTGTCTACAAGCGCAGAACTGTGTGTATTTTGCACCGCAAAGTTCCGACAATGAGTATTTAAATGCCGGTAATCCAAAACTAAGCGGTACGTATCCATCGGGTTTAGAAACCACGAAAAGGGGATTGTTCATAGGTGATACGCATGGTTCAATTACTCCCTGATATTCCAACTGTGTCAGAATTTCGGAGACGGGGCCTTTTGCCTGCCGTTTGATGGGATATTGGGGTTGTGGCTGCGGTAGTGACCGCAAAGGTATTGCATGAGGAGGTGATTCTTCATCCCATCCCACATGGTTGCGGTATAACGCTGGTGCCAGGTACACAGCCCACTCAGCTGCAAGTGCTTCAGCTTTGTCTTTTGGGACATGCCGTGAGAAGCTTGGAAGGATTACCTCCTCTCCTTTATGTGCAGCTAAAACGAATGGGGGTGGCCAATCCACCTCTGCTAACAAAATGTCATATGAAGAGGTTAGATTTTCCCAAAAATCCCTTTTATTTCACGCGGTATGTCACCTTCAATTTGTATGACTATATTATATAGTCTGTCAGGGGGTGCCACTCTCGTGTCAGCTGTCTCTACAGTAACGAATGTTTCAGTTGCTGTCGCCTCCATATGAGGACGTAGCGCCTCCCGCACTATGGTAACTTCCGCGGCGCTGTCTAGGAGGGTCACTGCCCACGTCCAATTCTGGAGTCTCGTTCTCACGGTCTGAGGCATATTTCGCTGTGACAGCAGCAACTTTTTCTTCTGAAATTGCGGTCGAGGAAGATGAAAGTCTTCTGCTTTCCCTCTGACTTGTTGTCGAGGTTGGTCTCGCTCCTGGGGAGCCTCTCGGCCCCTTCCTCTATCTTGCCGTCCTCCTCCACCAGCCTGTGACGACGTCTGGGCCTGTGAAGAACGAGGAGAACGCGTATCAGAGCTCTGAAACCTTTCTGGTGATTTAATCCTTGACCTATCACGTAAATCATAAGTACGTTCAGAAGAAACCGAAACTGGGGAAGCGCCTCTCGACCCCGGCTTCTTTTGCTGCTTACCCTGTTTTTTCTGTCTCCAACTCTTTTTAGTGAAGACTGGTTTATCATCTTTCTCAGATGCACTTTTTGTTTGTGTAACTTGTGTTTGCGATTGAGTTTGCATTTTTACAAAAGGCTTGTTGCCCAGGCTATTTCTTCCAATTGTTTTATAAGCCCGGGCAATAATTTTCGGTAATTCGCGGGGCCTGTCCAACTCTGGGACCAAAGCCAAAGCATTCGCTACTTGAAAGTTCATAGCATCGCCCTTGACATTTCCAAGGATCAGCTCAGCTACTACATCAAACACTCCCACTAGTCTCATCCCTAATTCCACAGCCGCTTCAGGGCCATGTTCATCCTGTACTTTTTAATTACAGAGGGTAGAACCGTCATGGAAGGAGTTCCAAAACATTTTGAATAAACTGCTGCGAATACCTTACCCCAGTTTTCACATGATGTCAAATCGGGGATTATGTCTTTTGGCAAACTTATCGTGAGGATGCGGTGTTTATCTACTGGGGATGTATGGGGAAACACTGCTTCTATCTGATCGAACTTTTCTGCAAGCCAGTAAGGATAGTCGTCCTTATTTTGTGGACGTTTGCCCATCACAGAATTTACCATGACAGGACTTATGGTCACTCCAGCGGCTATAGCTGGTTGGCCTGCGACTACAGGAGCAGCTCCATGTAGACTACCTGTAACGTATGTCACTAGGGCTCGATGCACTCATACCAATTCGGTATGCATAGTGCGCAGTTCCGCAAGCGGTAATGCCAGATAATTTGGATGCGGGGTATACCCGGCCAATACAGGCCAAGTGGCCCCCTGAATTGACAAGGGGCCTAAACGAACTGCGGTAGTTGGTTGTGGTAGGGCGCCATTAAACCAAACACGGTGCTGCCAAGCCGTGAGAGGTACTTCAAGAGTGGTATAGGGTCGATATGCAGCAGGAATAACGGTGGGTTTATATTCATGAAACAGATTATCATCTGCCTCCACCGCTTCAAAAGTGATCCAAGTGTAAAACACCTCAAAGTGGTAAGCCGGATCGGCTTGAACCACAAAGACCAAATCGATCCCTGTATCAGGCACTCCATACACCCGTAAGTGGTCTCGGAGTGCTCCTCGACTATGTGCAGCAATCGCCACACCAGCCATGACTAAACAGATATATTCGACAACCTAACAGGGAGCACAAAAATGGGTCTGTTAACTAACCTTTTTAATAACATCAAGCTTGAAAGAACCTATAAAACATTCAATATAGGAGGTATCACCGTCACATACGCCTCCGGAAGCGTACGCGAGGGGTTTGTGGACAAGCACAAGTACTACTCAAGCGTCTCGCAGATAAGCTGCCCCACGGTGGTCGCGCCATGTCATAAGGTTTCTGCACATACACAGAGCTATGCACAGGAAAATGGGACCCCGGAATACAGTGGTTTGCCACCATATACCGTAGCACCCAAAAACCCCAACCCAACTAGCTTAGCATCCCATTAGCACCCAAGTACTAATGTTTGGACAACCCAGAACACGGTATCTTTAACTCAGGACTCGCAGAAGCAAGAACACTCTTTCATCACTCACTCGTACTTGTACACAAGGTGCGTAGGAAGAGACACTGGATAGGTTAAAATGTTTATTCCAACTTACGTGCTCTAATGTACAGTACACGTGTCAGTACTAATAGCATAATGCATATGACTAATATAAGCAGCATGGTTACAATTCCATAGAATACAAACGGGAAAGCATCTCAGAGCTCAGTGGATAAACGTATAAATAACATTACCACCCTCCCCTTGCAGTAAGATAGTTTATTATAATAATAGAAGACCTCTGGGCTTTGACTAGCGAACCCCCATACCTCAGTCTCTAGATGCAGAATTACATCAGCAGGACATCATAGCTCTTCTCACTGAAAGGGATTTCTCCAAGTGTGTTAAGCGCTAGTAAACCACAGTATTAAAAGCATACCAAATTCTTCATGGCAATTGCACCTAATGTTATGTCTGGGTGCGCGAGACTAGCCATATCAGGAAGAACCAAAATACATTGTTATGCGACCTTGTACATGTTTGTGCAGACTGAGCCCAAAAAGGTGAACAACAGAAAATGCAGACAGTGCAAAAGAACTTGGCACGAGCAAAGGGCGAGGAGGCCCGGCTCAGTGTAACGTGCGCAAAGAAAAGCAGCATGGCAGCCAGGCCTAGGCCAACATAACAAGGCAGGTAACAATCCACAAGACAGCATGGTCAATCTTTAAGCCCCAATCCATTAATTGTGTGACATTGGGCTCCAGTCCTGTCTACCATCCTCTGTATCTGACATATGTTTTTCTAATGTTACTAAATAAGTTATATCTCGCACTATAAGTTGTTCAATTACTTCAGATGACTGCATAGACGTAAATGCTGCTTGCTTGGGCTCATTGAGAAGACAAAAAAACTTATGTTGACGTATTTTCCTTGTTAAACTGAACAGAAAACATTTTTTGTCCTCAACACTTATTATCCTGGATCAGTGCTTAATTTGTAAAAAACATAAGTGTTGGGGCCCTCCCTAAGAGGCCACTGCAGCTTGCACCACACATTGTTCCAGCCAGTGCTGCCCATGACAGTACCAAAAGAACTATTAGCCATCACACTCCTCAACGTGTGACTATTCAGACTATTCCAGGCCCTCAACGTTATAAGAATAGCTTGAACACTGGTAATAGTCATTTTTAATGTATCTTGAATTAATAAACATCTGTTGTTGCGCTCATCTCTAAATTAGACAGTTAGTGCCACTATGGTGCAGTCTGTCATAAGTACTGGTGTTGACAATTAAGTGCTGGTGCTGAGCACCAGAAACCACCGGCTCAAATTAAGCACTGTCCTGTATGGGCAAAAAGAAAGGCCAAATCGCAGCACTTCAGACTCATATCTAGAAAATTCTCTATTTGATAAACTGAAAAGCCTTAAAAGTCCTCTTTTTGCAACTGTAGCTCTCTGTGTCTGTTCCTGGTTCTCACTCTAATTTGCTAATGCAGTCCGTATAAGCACATTAAACCCAGACATATTGGCTTTGCTGAAGCTTGTTATTTCCCATCAGCCAAACAGAGAACCAGCACTAGGATAATATTTCCCATGAGCCCAGATAAACACACCAATCAGAGCCCTTCCATACATATGCTTTCAGAAGAAACAGCACTTCTCTTTTCTTGGTGCTGGGCAGCGAAATTTTCAAAACTAATGGTACACTCAGGTCAGCTCCTGTCTTGAAAGTTTCGGGGTGATTTGTCAAGCGAGGGCCGAGAAAAAAGGGGGTCCCAAAACGCGTTTTCCCTATGTTAATTTCCATAGGAAATTTTGGAACAGGCTACAGCCCGAACTGCTGAACGGAATTACACCACATTTGGCAAAAAGGTAGCTCTTGGTTCAGAAAGCGCCCCTTTTTTTAAATGGTGTAAATTCGTTCAGTAGTTGCTGAGAAATAAAAAAAATAAAAAAAATTATATATCTGAGCACCGAGGAGGAGTCGCAAACCCTCCCGAGCACGAGCTTCATTCTGATTGGCTGCCTACACTCCAAAGCAGAAATGTGTTGGCAGCCATCTTGTGACTCGGTAAAACCGAGTCACAAGAAATCAGTTACAAAAAGGATAAAAAAGAAGAAAAGGGGGCAGGGTAGAAACCCCCTTACCCCCTAGGCCTGCTCAGGGGGTCCCACAAGGACCCCCAGGGCCAAGAAAAGCATTTTTTTTAAAACAAATTGGCAGAATTCGTGCAGGTCCAGGGGGCAATGCCAAAATCATATAGCGGGGGCCCGCGGGGGCCCTCGAAGCCCCGGGGACTGCCACCTCCCAGGGGCTATGCTAATTATATGCGGGGGCACGCGGCCCCCCTGCAGCCCCAGAGACCGCCACCTCCACGGGGCTTGTTTAATAAGATGTGGGGGGGGCCTCCCAGGCCCCCCAAGCCCCGGGGACCGCCACCTCCCCGGGGCTTTATTTAATTATGCGTGGGGGGCACGCGCCCCCCGCTGCCCCGGGGACCACCACCTCCCCAGGGCTTTATTTTGTGGGTGGGGGGCCTCACGGACCCCCCAAGCCCTGGGGACCGCCACCTCCCTGGGGCTTTCATCAATTATTTGCAGGGGGCCTGACGGGCCCCCCCAAACCCCGGGGACCGCCACCTTCCCGGGGCTTAAATTTAAAAAATGAAGTGTGGGGGGGGGGCTCCTGCCCCCCCACACTGCCCCAGGGACCACCACCTCCCCAGGGCACTAATTATTTAAATGCGGGGGTCCGTTGCGGACCCCCGGGCCCCAGGGACCACCACCTCCCCGGGGCTTTGTATACATTGGGAGGGGAGCCGCGTGAGGACCTCAGGACACAAGTGGACTTGATCTCCTGAGCAGCAGTGCGCCAGGAGGTGTGTTTGCAGAGTGATGTAAAAAGGGGGCGTGGCCTCGGACCACTCTCAGCAATCCAGCTCTGTAGGGCTTACTGGAGGTACCTGGTGGGCTAGTTGGCCCCCAGGGACCCTCATGAGGAAAGGGGACTTTATCCCCCAACCAAGAGCGTGCCAGGAGGTGCGTTTGCAGAGTGGTGGAGAAAGGGGGCATGGCCTGTGTCCACCTCTCAACAATCCCACTGTGTGGGGCTTACTGGAGGTAAGAGGTAGGCTAGTTGGCCCCTAAGGACCCCCAGCAGTGAAGGGGATTTCAATCCCCATCCAAGAGCGCGCCAGGGAGCGCGTTCGCAGAGTGGTGGGCAAAGGGGGCGTGGCCTGGTATGAGAACTTAGCAATCCTGCTGTGTGGTACTTACTGGAGGTAAAAGGAGTGGTAGTTGGCCCCCAAGGAGGTCCTTGGGGGACAACTACCCCTCTTGTTACCTCCAGAAAGTCCCACACAGTAGGATTGCTAAGACGTCTTCGGAGACCACGCCCCCTTTCTCCACCACTCTGCAAACGTGCCTCCTGGCAGACTAAGGGATGGGGGATGAAGTCCACTTTACTCCTGAGGGACTTTGGGGGCCAAGAAGCCCTCCTGGTACCTCCTGTAAGTCCTACGCAGCGGAATTCCTGAGCGCTGGTCGGAGGCCCAGCACCCTTTCTCCACCACTCTGCAAACACGACTACTAGTTAAAGAAGTGTTTGCAATGTAATAGGTCTCGCATTTGCGAGAGTTAGAGCTATTGGCGTTGTAAATGTAAAAGTTTTTTACTAATGTTTTTTGGTGTAGAGTGGATGTACGTTGTGTGTAGTGGAATTATGTGGTATGTTGTGCAGTGAAATTATGTGGATAGAAAGTATGTGGTATTTAGTGTATAGGAATTATGAAGAGTGGGATTATGTGTTATGGAGAGTAATTATGTGGTATGGTAGTCTGTGTTGTGGAGTGGTGGTTTAGTCTTCCTCGTTTCCATAGAAGCTCAGCTATGAACTCAGTGAGGCAAAAAACAGAAGGAATCACTGAGGAGCACTTGTGGACCTAGTCAGAGGTATGAGCAGGGCCACTGGAATTATGCGACTGTTTGGCTGCACCGACTTTCGCACAATTATACATTTTCTGCATTAGCCACCTAATTCATCATCTGCTCCCTAATCTGCAGATTTGAACAAAAAAAGCCTTGTTACCAAAAATGCAGCGACAAGTGTTACAGTGTGGTGGAAGGCCCTTTGCAAACCTAGAATGGTCACCTGTTGCTTATTGCTAAATGTGGGTGTTAAATTGGTACTAATGGTGTGCAAGCCACTCTTGCTTCCTTCTGCAAATCTCTTCTACTTTCTGCACCTCTCTTTCCTCTTTCTACACGTTTGTTGCCTCATTTGCTTCTTTCTGTACCCCTCTTGCCTCTTTCTGCACCCTTCTTCCCTCTTTCTGCACCTCTCTTGCCTTTTTCTGTACCCCTCTTACATCTTTCTGCACCCTTTTTGCCGCTTTCTGCACCTCTGTTCCTTCTTTCTGCACTTCTTTTGTTTCTTTCTGCACCTGTCTTGCTTCTTTCCGTACCCCTCTTGCCTCTCTCTCCACTCCTCTTCCCTCTTTCTGCACTTCTGTTGCTTCTTTCTGCACTTCACTTGCCTCTTTCTGTAACTCTCCTGCCTCTTTCTGCACCTCTCTTGCCACTTTCTGCACCTCACTTGCTTCTTTCTGCACCCCTTTTGCCTGTTTCTGCACCCCTCTTCTCTCTTTGTGCAACTCTCTTGCCTCTTTCTACACCTCTCTTCCCTCTTTCTGCACCACTCTTGCCTCTTTCTGTACCTCTGTTCCTTCTTTCTTGACCTGTCTTGTCTCTTTCTGCACCCTTCGTGCCTCTTTCAGCACCTCTGTTGCTTTTTCTGCAGTTCTCTTCCTCTTTCTGCACCCCTCCTGCCTCTTTCTGTATCCCTCTTGCCTCTTTCTGCACCTCTCCTACCCCTTTCTGCACCCCTCTTGCCTCTTTTTCCACCTCTGTTGGTTCTTTCTGCACCTCTTTTGCTTCGTTCTGCACTTCACTTGCCTTTTTCTCTACCCCTCTTGCCTCTTTCTGCACCTCTGTTGGTTCTTTCTGCACTGCTCTGGCTTCTTCCTGCACCTCTGTTCCAAATTTCTGCATCCCTCTTGCCTTTTTCTGCACCCCTCTTCCCTCTTTCTGCACCTCTTGCCTCAGTCTGCCCACCTGTTCCCTCTTTCTGCACCCCTTTTGCCTGTTCTGCAACTCTCTTGCCTCTTTCTGCAGTTCTCTTGCCTCCTTCTGCACCTCACTTGCCTCTTTTTGCACCTCTGTTGATTCCTTTGCACTGCTCTTGCTTCTTTCTGCACCTCTCGCAAATTTCTGCACCCCTCTTGCCTGTTTCTGCACCCCTTTTACCTGTTTCTGCAACTCTCATGCCTCTGTCTGCACCTCTATTCCCTCTTTCTGTACCTCTTTTGCCTGTTTCTGCAACTCTCTTGCCTCTTTCTGCACTTCTCTTGCCTCTTTCTGCACCCCTGTTGCTTCATTCTGCACTTTCCATGCTTCTTTTTGCACCTGTCTTGCTTCTTTCTGTACCCCTGTTGTCTCTTTCTGCACTCGTCTTCCCTCTTTCTGTACCTTTCTTGCCTGTTTCTGCATCTCACTTGCCTCTTTCTGCACTTTTCTTGCTTCTTTCTACACATCTGTTGCTTCTTTCAGCAATTCTTTTGCCTCTTTCTGTACTTCTCTTGCCTGTTTCTGCACCTCTCTTGCCTCTTTCTGCACCACTCTTGCCTCTTTCTGTACCTCTGTTCCTTCTTTCTTCACCTGTCTTATCTCTTTCTGCACCCTTCGTGCCTCTTTCAGCACCTCTGTTGCTTCTTTCTGCAGTTCTCGTCCTCTTTCTGCACCCCTCCTGCCTCTTTCTGTACCCCTCTTGCCTCTTTGTGCACCTCTCCTACCCCTTTCTGCACCCCTCTTGCCTCTTTTTCCACCTCTGTTGGTTCTTTCTGCACCTCTTTTGCTTCGTTCTGCACTTCACTTGCCTCTTTCTGTACCCCTCTTGCCTCTTTCTGCACCTCTGTTGGTTCTTTCTACACTGCTCTGGCTTCTTCCTACACCTCTGTTCCAAATTTCTGCATCCCTCTTGCCTTTTTCTGCACCCCTCTTCCCTCTTTCTGCCCCTCTCTTGCCTCAGTTTGCCCACCTGTTCCCTCTTTCTCCACCCCTTTTGCCTGTTTCTGCAACTCTCTTGCCTCTTTCTGCAGTTCTCTTGCCTCCTTCTGCACCTCACTTGCCTCTTTTTGCACCTCTGTTAGTTCTTTTGCACTGCTCCTCCTTCTTTCTGCACCTCTCTTGCAAATTTCTGCACCCCTCTTGCCTGTTTCTGCACACCTTTTACCTGTTTCTGCACCTCTCTTGCCTCTGTCTGCACCTTTGTCCCCTCTTTCTGTACCTCTTTCTGCAACTCTCTTGCCTCTTTCTGCAGTTCTCTTGCCTCCTTCTGCACCTCTGTTGCTTTTTTCTGCACTTCTCTTGCCTCTTTCTGCACCCCTGTTGCTTCATTCTGCACTTTCCATGCTTCTTTCTGCACCTGTCTTGCTTCTTTCTGCACCCCTGTTGTCTCTTTCTGCACTCGTCTTCCCTCTTTCTGTACCTTTCTTGCCTGTTTCTGCTTCTCACTTGCCTCTTTCTGCACTTTTCGTGCTTCTTTCTACACATCTGTTGTTTCAGCAATTCTCTTGCCTCTTTCTGCACTTCTCTTGCCTGTTTCTGTACCTCTCTTGCCTCTTTCTGCACCTCTCTTGGCTCTTTTTGCACCTCACTTGCTTCTTTCTGCACTTCTCTTGCCTCTTTCTGCACCCCTGTTGCTTCATTCTGCACTTTCTGTGCTCCTTTCTGCAACCTGTCTTGCTTCTTTCTGTACCCCTGTTGTCTCTTTGTGTACCTCTTTTGCCTGTTTCTGCAACTCTCTTGCCTCTTTCTGCAGTTCTCTTGCCTCCTTCTGCACCTCTGTTGCTTCTTTCGGCACTTCTCTTGCTTCTTTCTTCACCCCTGTTGCTTCATTCTGCACTTTCCATGCTTTTTTCTGCATCTGTCTTGCTTCTTTCTGCACCTCTGTTGTCTCTTTCTGCACTCGTCTTCCCTCTTTCTGTACCTTTCTTGCCTGTTTCTCCAACTCACTTGCCTCTTTCTGTACTTTTCTTGCTTCTTTCTACACCTCTGTTGCTTCTTTCAACAATTCTCTTGCCTCTTTCGCACTTCTCTTGCCTGTTTCTGCACCCCTCTTGCCTCTTCCTGCACCCGTCTTCCCTCTTTGCGCGACTCTCTTCCTCTTTCTGCACCACTCTTGCTTCTTTTTCACCTCTGTGTCTTCTTTCTGCTCTTCTCTTGCCTCTTTCAGCACCCTTCGTGCCTCTTTCAGCACCTCTGTTGCTTCTTTCTGCACTTCTCTTCCTTCTTTCTGCACTCCTCGTGCCTCCTTCTGCACCTCTGTTGCTTCTTTCTGCACTTCTCTTGGTTCTATCTGTACTGTTCTTGCCTCTTTCTGAATCCCTCTTGCCTCTTTGAGCACCTCTTTTGCTTCTTTCTGCACTTCTCTCTCCTCTTTCTCCACCCCTCTTGCCTCTTTCTGCACCACTGATGCTTCTTTCTGCACTTCTATTACCTCTTTCTGCACCTCTCTTGCTTCTTTCTGCAGCTGACTTGCCTCTGTCTGCACCTCTGTTGCTTTTTTCTGCAGATCTCTTGCCTCTTTCTGCACCTCACTTGCCTGTTTCATCACCTCTGTTGCTTTTTTCTGCAGATCTCTTGCCTCTTTCTGCACCCCTCTTTTCTCTTTCTGCACCTCTCTTGCCTCTTTCTGCACCCCTGTTCCCTCTTTCTGTACCTCTGTTGCCTCTTTCTGTACCTCTGTTGCCTCTTTCTGCACATCTCTTGCTCTTTCAGCACCCTTCGCACCTCTTTCAGCACATCTGTTACTTCTTTCTGCACTTCTCTTCCTTCTTTCTGCACCTCTCTTACTTCTTTCTGCACATCACTTGCCTCTTTCAGCACCTCTGTTGCTTTTTTCTGCAGATATCTTGCCTCTTTCTGCACCTCTCTTGCCTCTTTCAGCACCTCTGTTGCTTTTTTCTGCAGATCTCTTGCCTCTTTCTGCACCCCTCTTTTCTCTTTCTGCACCTCTCTTGCCTCTTTCTGCACCACTGTTCCCTCTTTCTGCACCTTTCCTGCCTGTTTCTGCACCTCTCTTGCCTCTTTCTGTACCTCTGTTGCCTCTTTCTTCACATTTCTTGCCTCTTTCTGCACCCCTTTTGCCTCTTTCTGCACCTCTGTTGCTTCTTTCTGCACTTCTATTGCCTCTTTCTGCACCTTTCTTGCTTCTTTCTGCACCTCACTTGCCTCTTTCTGTACCTCTCTTGCTTTTTTCTGCAGATCTCTTGCCCCTTTCTGCACCTCACTTTCCTCTTTCAGCACCTCTGTTGCTTTTTTCTGCAGATCTCTTGCCTCTTTCTGCACCTCTCTTTTCTGTTTCTGCACCTCTCTTGCCTCTATCTGCACCCCTGTTCCCTCTTTCTGCACCTCTCTTGCATCTTTCTGCACCTCTCTTGCCTCTTTCTGTACCTCTGTGTCCTCTTTCTGCACTTCTCTTGCTCTCTTTCTGCACCCTTTGCGCCTCTTTCAGCACCTCTGTTACTTCTTTCAGCACTTCTCTTCCTTCTTTCTGCACCCCTGCTGCCTCTTTCTGTACCTCTCTTGTCTCTTTGTGCGCCCCTCCTACCTTTTTCTGCACCCCTCTTGCCTCTTTTTGCACCTCTGTTGGTTCTTTCTGCTCTGCTCTTGCTTCTTTCTGCACCTTACTTGCCTCTTTCTGCACTTCTCTTGCTTCTTTCTACACCTCTGTTGCTTCTTTCAGCAATTCTCTTGCCTCTTTCTGCACATCTCTCTCCTCTTTCTGTACCCCTCTTGCCTCTTTCTGCACCTCTGATGCTTCTTTCTGCACTTCTATTGCCTCTTTCTGCACCTCTCTTGCTTCTTTCTGCAGCTGACTTGCCTCTGTCAGCACCTCTGTTGCTTTTTTCTGCAGATCTCTTGCCTCTTTCTGCACCTCACTTGCCTGTATCAGCACCTCTGTTGCTTTTTTCTGCAGATCTCTTGCCTCTTTCTGCACCCCTCTTTTCTCTTTCTGCACCTCTCTTGCCTCTTTCTGCACCCCTGTTCCCTCTTTCTGTACCTCTCTTGCCTCTTTCTGTACCTCTGTTGCCTCTTTCTGCACTTCTCTTGCTCTTTCAGCACCCTTCGCACCTCTTTCAGCACCTCTGTTACTTCTTTCTGCACTTCTCTTCCTTCTTTTTTTTTTTAATAATTCTTTTTATTAAAACATACATCGGTTCAAATATATTTTACAGAGATCACAGCCCATTACTGAATAGCAATTGTGTACAAAGGAGAAGGCTTACATATCAACATCGGAGGTGATAGTCACCGCTTGGGGGAGACACTGGGATCAGTTCTAACAGGTGGCACACATATTCCTCCGCGAAAGTCGTTCCATGGACTCCAGATTCGGACCCACTTTTTGGGGCATCCCCTGATGGTATACACCGTCTTCTCCCGAAACATACACCAATCTAGGTCCCTCTCCCAGGCCTCCAAGGTCGGTGGTGTAGCAGCGCCCCATAGCTGTGCGATGTTTCTCTTGGCTATCATGAACCCCAGGGTGGCCCATTGTGTCTGGTGAGTGCTCAGGTCTGTGGGTTCCCATATGTTTAAAAGACAGCGTCTCGCCTCCATCGAAAGGCGGATGTGCAATACTGCCAATATTACCTCATGTACCCCGTGCCAAAAGGCACTAACGTGTTCACACTCCCATATGATATGCAGGAAGGTTCCTAGTTGACCACAACCTCTCCTGCACTCCCCACCATCCGCTGCCCCCATTTGGATCAGGCGTGGCCCGGTGATGTAGACCCGGTGAAGTATTTTTAACTGGACGAGTCTCAGGCGTGCCGGTATGGCTACCACCCTAGGTGAAGACACCGCCTCCCGCCAGTCTTCATCATCTAATTCGATGCCATCTCCCATCCATCTTTCCCTTAATGTCTGGAGTGGATCCGTCGTGTTATTTATCAGCTTTTTATATATTAAGGAGATCGTCTTTGTTGGTAAATGGCCGTCCAAGATTCTGTCCTCTAGGGCGAGGCCTCCCGGGTGCCACCCCCTGGGCAGACGCGATTGGAGCGCATGCTGGATTTGAGCGTATCTGAAATATTCAGTATCGGCTAAGCCGTACTCCGCCTGTAGTGTGGTAAAGGACTTAACTCCCCCTTCTCCCCAGATGTCTTTGACTCGTGCAATGTCAATGAGGTCCCATTTATCGAACCCTTCGACCTCCATAGACTACCCAGTAATTCAGAATCCCAAAGTGGAGTTGCTCAACGTCAGCTTACGTCCCCACCCCATGGAGTTGGTTGCTTCATGCCAGATTAGGACCGAATGGTTAGTGGGGCCTGTTAGATTGTTTCTTTTTGTCCGCGAATAGAGTGCCCTGTTATAGTTGCCTCCGGAGAGGAGCCATTTGTCCATACCATAGCCAGGATCGTCGCCCCTCCCGTAAGTACCGTGGTTGATGGCCGCAAGGTGCGCTGCCCAGTAGTATTTTTTAATGTCCGGGAGGCTTATACCCCCATCGTACCAGTTTAGTGTCAATTTGTTTAGGCGATACGCGGTTTGCCGTCCCAGAGCAGCTCTCTCTGAAGTCTCTCTACCTCCCTGAAGAAGTGCGCAGGTACTGGGTCTAGGGCATTTTGTAGTACATAAAGAAATCTGGGTAAGGACATCATCTTAAACAGGGCTGCTCTGCCCAATAGGGAGAGGGGAGTGCTTTCCAGTTAGCAATATCTTGTTTGAGTTTACGCAGAGGTGGAAGAAGATTTTGGGCATATCGGGCCGCGGGATCAAGGGAGATAAAAATACCCAGGTATTTAAAGCCCTCCGTAGTAATTCGGAGTGGGCAGTCTCTCGGGAGGATGGGGGCTCCCCTTGGATGGCGAGCAGTACGGATTTGCCCCAATTAATGGTGAATCCTGAAAATCTCCCGAACACTGCCAGGATGTCTAACACTACTATTAGGGATTTCCTCGGGGAGGCCAGATAGAGAAGAATATCATCTGCGTAGAGTGAAATGCGGTCCTCCCGGTCGGGGGCCCATCTCAGCCCTCGTATCCTGGGATCCCGTCGGATCCATGTGGCCAGTGGTTCCAGAGCGAGGGCAAAGAGCAGCGGCGAGAGTGGGCATCCCTGACGGGTTCCACGGCTGAGTGGGAACGTGGCCGACAGTTTGTTGTTGACCACTACCTGGGCCAGTGGATTTTGATATAAGAGACGAGCCCACTGTATGTATTTGGGGCCAAATCCCAGTTTTGCCAGGACCGCCCAGAGGTATGGCCATTCGACCGTATCAAACGCCATGGTTGCGTCCAGGGACACCACCACTGCCGCCTCCTGGATGGTGGCCGCCCTACCCAACACTCCGTGAATCCTACGGATGTTCAGGCCAGTATTTCTGTGAGGCATAAAGCCTGATTGGTCTGGGTGCACCAAGTCGCTGATTACTTTTTGCAGGCGACTTGCCAGAAGCTTAGCCAGGATCTTGGGTTCGGCATTTAGTAGATATATCGGTCTATAGGAAGAGCAGTCCGTCTTGGGTCTCCCCTCCTTATGTATAGTAACGATAGTTGCTATTCTTTGTTCCCTTGGCAGTCCCCCGCAGTCTCTAGATTCTTCAAACATAGCTTTTAGGTATGGTGCAAGTTTGTCGGGCCGCAGTTTGTATAGTTCAATGGGAATACCGTTTGGTCCCAGTGCCTTGCCCGGTTTCAATGAACGAATTGCTTGCGCAATTTCGTCTGTGGTTAGGTCACTATCCATAAAGTACTTCTCTTCCTTCTTTCTGCACCTCTCTTACTTCTTTCTGCACATCACTTGCCTCTTTCAGCACCTCTGTTGCTTTTTTCTGCAGATATCTTGCCTCTTTCAGCACCACTGTTACTTTTTTCTGCAGATGACTTGCCTCTTTCTGCACCCCTCTTTTCTCTTTCTGCACCTCTCTTACCTCTTTCTGCACCACTGTTCCCTCTTTCTGTACCTTTCCTGCCTGTTTCTGCACCTCTCTTGCCTCTTTCTGTACCTCTGTTGCCTCTTTCTTCACATTTCTTGCCTCTTTCTGCACCCCTTTTGCCTCTTTCTGCACCTCTGTTGCTTCTTTCTGCACTTCTATTGCCTCTTTCTGCACCTCTCTTGCTTCTTTCTGCACCTCACTTGCCTCTTTCAGCACCTCTCTTGCTTTTTTCTGCAGATCTCTTGCCCCTTTCCGCACCTCACTTGCCTCTTTCAGCACCTCTGTTGCTTTTTTCTGCAGATCTCTTGCCTCTTTCTGCACCTCTCTTTTCTGTTTCTGCACCTCTCTTGCCTCTATCTGCACCCCTGTTCCCTCTTTCTGCACCTCTCTTGCATTTTTCTGCACCTCTCTTGCCTCTTTCTGTACCTCTGTGTCCTCTTTCTGCACTTCTCTTGCTCTTTCTGCACCCTTTGCGCCTCTTTCAGCACCTCTGTTACTTCTTTCAGCACTTCTCTTCCTTCTTTCTGCACCCCTCCTGCCTCTTTCTGTACCTCTCTTGTCTCTTTGTGCGCCCCTCCTACCTTTTTCGGCACCCCTCTTGCCTCTTTTTGCACCTTTGTTGGTTCTTTCTGCACTGCTCTTGCTTCTTTCTGCACCTTACTTGCCTCTTTCTGCACTTCTCTTGCTTCTTTCTACACCTCTGTTGCTTCTTTCAGCAATTCTCTTGCCTCTTTCTGCACTTCTCTTCCTTCTTTCTGCACCCCTCCTGCCTCTTTCTGTACCTCTCTTGCCTCTTTGTGCACCTCTCCTTCCTCTTTCTGCACCACTCTTGCCTCTTTTTGCACCTCTGTTGGTTCTTTCTGCCTTGCTCTTGCTTCTTTCTGCACCACACTTGCCTCTTTTCGCATTTGTCTTGGTTCTTTCTAAACCTCTGTTGCTTCTGTCAGCAATTCTCTTGCCTCTTTCTGCACTTCTCTTGCTTGTTTCTGCACCTCTCTTGCATCTTTCTGCACCTCAGTTGCCTCTTTCTGCACTTCACTTGCTTCTTTCTGCACCTCTCTTGCCTCTTTCGGTACCTCTGTTGCTTCTTTCTGCACCCCTCCTGCCTCTTTCTGCACCCCTCTTCCCTCTTTGTGCAACTCTCTTGCCTCTTTCTATACCTCTCTTCCCTCTTTCTGCACCACTCTTGCCTCTTTCTGTACCTCTGTTGCTTCTTTCTGCACTTCTTTGGCCTCTTTCTGCACCCTTCGTGCCTCTTTCAGCACCTCTGTTGCTTCTTTCTGCACTTCTCTTGGTTCTTTCTGCACTGCCCTTGCCTCTTTCTGCATCCCTCTTGCCTCTTTGAGCACCTCTTTTGCTTCTTTCTGCACTTCTCTCTCCTCTTTCTGCACCCCTCTTGCCTCTTTCTGCAAGTCTGTTGCTTTTTTCTGCACCTCTCTTGCTTCTTTCTGCACCTCACTTGCATCTGTCAGCACCTCTGTTGCTTTTTTCTGCATATCTCTTGCCTCTTTCTGCACCTCACTTGCCTGTTTCAGCACCTCTGTTGCTTTTTTCTGCACTTCACTTGCTTCTTTCTGCACCCCTTTTGCCTGTTTTTGCACGCCTCTTCTCTCTTTGTGCAACTCTCTTGCCTCTTTCTACACCTCTCTTCCCTCTTTCTGCAACACTCTTGCCTCTTTCTGTACCTCTGTTCCGTCTTTCTTCACCTGTCTTGTCTCTTTCTGCACCCTTTGTGCCTCTTTCAGCACCTCTGTTGCTCTTTCTGCAGTTCTCTTCCTCTTTCTGCACCCCTCCTGCCTCTTTCTGTACCCCTCTTGCCTCTTTTAACACCTCTCCTACCCCTTTCTGCACCCATCTTGCCTCTTTTTCCACCTCTGTTTGTTCTTTCTGCACCTCTTTTGCTTCGTCCTGCACTTCACTTGCCTTTTTCTCTACCCCTCTTGCCTCTTTCTGCACCTCTGTTGGTTCTCTCTGCACTGCTCTGACTTCTTCCTGCACCTCTGTTCCAAATTTCTGCATCCCTCTTGCCTTTTCATGCCCACCTGTTTCCTCTTTCTGCACCCCTTTTGCCTGTTTCTGCAACTCTCTTGCCTCTTTCTGTAGTTCTCTTGCCTCCTTCTGCACCTCACTTACCTCTTTTTGCACCTCTGTTGATTCCTTTGCTCTGCTCTTGCTTCTTTCTGCACCTCTCTTGCAAATTTCTGTACCCCTCTTGCTTGTTTCTGCACCCCTTTTACCTGTTTCTGCACCTCTCATGCGTCATTCTGCACCTCTATTCCCTCTTTCTGTACCTCTTTTGCCTGTTTCTGCAACTCTCTTGCCTCTTTCTGCAGTTCTCTTGCCTCCTTCTGCACCTCTGTTGCTTTTTTCTGCACTTCTCTTGCCTCTTTCTGCACCCCTGTTGCTTCATTCTGCAATTTCCATGCTTCTTTCTGCACCTGTTTTTCTATTTTCTGCACCCCTGTTGTCTCTTTCTGCACTCGTCTTCCCTCTTTCTGTACCTTTCTTGCCTGTTTCTGCATCTCACTTGCCTCTTTCTGCACTTTTCTTGCTTCTTTCTACACATCTGTTGCTTCTTTCAGCAATTCTCTTGCCTCTTTCTGCACTTCTCTAGCCTGTTTCTGCACCTCTCTTGCCTCTTTCTGCACCACTCTTGCCTCTTTCTGTACCTCTGTTCCTTCTTTCTTCTCCTGTCTTGTCTCTTTCTGCACCCTTCGTGCCTCTTTCAGCACCTCTGTTGCTTTTTTCTGCAGTTCTCTTCCTCTTTGTGCACTTCGCCTACCCTTTTCTGCACCCCCCTTTCCTCTTTTTCCACCTCTGTTGGTTCTTTCTGCACCTCTTTTGCTTCGTTCTGCACATCACTTGCCTTTTTCTCTACCCCTCTTGGCTTTCTGCACCTCTGTTGGTTCTTTCTGCACTGCTCTGGCTTCTTCCTGCACCTCTGTTCCAAATTTCTGCATCCCTCTTGCCTTTTTCTGCACCCCTCTTCCCTCTTTGTGCACCTTTCTTGCCTCAGTCTGCCCACCTGTTCCCTCTTTCTGCACCCCTTTTGCCTGTTTCTGCAACTCTCTTGCCTCTTTCTGCAGTTCTCTTGCCTCCTTCTGCACCTCACTTGCCTCTTTTTGCACCTCTGTTGATTCTTTCGACTGCTCTTGCTTCTTTTGGCACCTCTCTTGTAAATTTCTGCACCCCCTCGCCTGTTTCTGCACCCCTTTTACCTGTTTCTGCACCTCTCTTGCCTGTGTCTGCACCCCTGTTCCCTCTTTCTGTACCTCTTTTGCCTGTTTCTGCAACTCTCTTGCCTCTTTCTGCAGTTCTCTTGCCTCCTCCTGCACCTCTGTTGCGTTTTTCTGCACTTCTCTTGCCTCTTTCTGCACCCCTGTTGCTTCAATCTGCACTTTCCATGCTTCTTTCTGCACCTGTCGTGCTTCTTTCTGCACCCCTGTTGTCTCTTTCTGTACTTGTCTTCCCTCTTTCTGTACCTTTCTTGCCTGTTTCTGCATCTCACTTGCCTCTTTCTGCACTTTTCTTGCTTCTTTCTACACATCTGTTGCTTCTTTCAGCAATTCTTTTGCCTCTTTCTGTACTTCTCTTGCCTGTTTCTGCACCTCTCTTGCCTCTTTCTGCACCACTCTTGCCTCTTTCTGTACCTCTGTTCCTTCTTTCTGCACCTCTCTTCCCTCTTTGTGCAACTCTCTTGCCTCTTTCTCCACCTCTCTTCCCTCTTTCTGCACCACTCTTGCTTCTTTTTTACCTCTATTGCTTCTTTCTGCACTTCTCTTGCCTCTTTCTGCACCCTTCGTGCCTCTTTCAGCACCTCTGTTGCTTCTTTCTGCACTTCTCTTCCTTCTTTCTTCACTCCTCATGCCTCCTTCTGCACCTCTGTTGCTTCTTTCTGCACTTCTCTTGGTTCTTTCTGCACTGCTCTTGCCTCTTTCTGCATCCACCTTGCCTCTTTGAGCACCTCTTTTGCTTCTTTCTGCACTTCTCTCTCCTCTTTCTGCACCCCTCTTGCCTCTTTATGCACCTCTCTTGCTTCTTTCTGCAGCTGACTTGCCTCTGCCAGCACCTCTCTTGCTTTTTTCTGCAGATCTCCTGCCTCTTTCTGTACCTCACTTGCCTGTTTCAGCACCTCTGTTGCTTTTTTCTGCAGATCTCTTGCCTCTTTCTGCACCCCTCTTTTTCTCTTTCTGCACCTCTCTTGCCTCTTTCTGCACCCCTGTTCCCTCTTTCTGCACCTCTCTTGCCTCTTTCTGTACCTCTGTTGCCTCTTTCTGCACTTCTCTTGCATCTTTCTGCACCACTCTTGCCTCTTTCTGTACCTCTGTTCCTTCTTTCTTCACCTGTCTTATCTCTTTCTGCACCCTTCGTGCCTCTTTCAGCACCTCTGTTGCTTCATTCTGCAGTTCTCTTCCTCTTTCTGCACCTCTCCTGCCTCTTTCTGTACCCCTCTTGCCTCTTTGTGCACCTCTCCTACCCCTTTCTGCACCCCTCTTGCCTCTTTTTCCACCTCTGTTGGTTCTTTCTGCACCTCATTTGCTTTGTTCTGCACTTCACTTGCCTCTTTCTGTACCCCTCTTGCCTCTTTCTACACCTCTGTTGGTTCTTTTTGCACTGCTCTGGCTTCTTCCTGCACCTCTGTTCCAAAATTCTGCATCCCTCTTGCCTTTTTCTGCACCCTTCTTCCCTCTTTCTGCCCCTCTCTTGCCTCAGTTTGCCCACCTGTTCCCTCTTTCTGTACCCCTTTTGCCTGTTTCTGTAACTCTCTTGCCTCTTTCTGCAGTTCTCTTGCCTGCTTCTGCACCTCACTTGCCTCTTTTTGCACCTCTGTTTGTTCTTTTGCACTGCTCTTGCTTCTTTCTGCACCTCGCTTGCAAATTTCTGCACCCCTCTTGCCTGTTTCTACACACGTTGTACCAGTTTCTGCACCTCTCTTGCCTCTGTCTGCACCTCTGTCCCCTCTTTCTGTACGTCTTTTGCCTGTTTCTACAACTCTCTTGCCTCTTTCTGCAGTTCTCTTGCCTCCTTCTGCACCTCTGTTGCTTTTTTCTGCACTTCTCTTGCCTCTTTCTGCACCCCTGTTGCTTCATTCTGCACTTTCCATGCTTCTTTCTGCACCTGTCTTGCTTCTTTCTGCACCCCTGTTGTCACTTTCTGCACTCGTCTTCCCTCTTTCTGTACCTTTATTGCCTGTTTCTGCATCTCACTTGCCTGTTTCTGCACTTTTTGTGCTTCTTTCTACACATCTGTTGCTTCTTTCAGCAATTCTCTTGCCTCTTTCTGCACTTCTCTTGCCTGTTTCTGCACCTCTCTTGCCTCTTTCTGCACCTCTCTTGGCTCTTTCTGCACCCCTGTTGCTTCATTCTTCACTTTCTGTGCTTCTTTCTGCAACCTGTCTTGCTTCTTTATGCACCCCTGTTGTCTCTTTATGTACCTCTTTTGCCTGTTTCTTCAACTCTCTTGCCTCTTTCTGCAGTTCTCTTGCCTCCTTCTGCACCTCTGTTGCTTCTTTCTGCACTTCTCTTGCTTCTTTCTTCACCCCTGTTGCTTCATTCTGCACTTTCCATGCTTCTTTCTGCATCTGTCTTGCTTCTTTCTGCACCTCTGTTGTCTCTTTCTGCACTTGTCTTCTCTCTTTCTGTAACTTTCTTGCCTGTTTCTCCAACTCACTTGCCTCTTTCTGTACTTTTCTTGCTTCTTTCTAAACCTCTGTTGCTTCTTTCAACAATTCTCTTGCCTGTTTCAGCACTTCTCTTGCCTGTTTCTGCACCCTTCTTGCCTCTTTCTACACCCATCTTCCCTCTTTGTGCAACTCTCTTGCCTCTTTCTCCACCTCTCTTCCCTCTTTCTGCACCACTCTTGCTTCTTTTTTACCTCTATTGCTTCTTTCTGCACTTCTCTTGCCTCTTTCTGCACCCTTCGTGCCTCTTTCAGCACCTCTGTTGCTTCTTTCTGCACTTCTCTTCCTTCTTTCTGCACTCCTCGTGCCTACTTCTGCACCTCTGTTGCTTCTTTCTGCACTTCTCTTGGTTCTTTCTGCACTGCTCTTGCCTCTTTCTGCATCCCTCTTGCCTCTTTGAGCACCTCTTTTGCTTCTTTCTGCACTTCTCTCTCCTCTTTCTGCACCCCTCTTGCCTCTTTATGCACCTCTCTTGCTTCTTTCTGCAGCTGACTTGCCTCTGCCAGCACCTCTGTTGCTTTTTTCTGCAGATCTCCTGCCTCTTTCTGTACCTCACTTGCCTGTTTCAGCACCTCTGTTGCTTTTTTCTGCAGATCTCTTGCCTCTTTCTGCACCCCTCTTTTCTCTTTCTGCACCTCTCTTGCCTCTTTCTGCACCCCTGTTCCCTCTTTCTGCACCTCTCTTGCCTCTTTCTGTACCTCTGTTGCCTCTTTCTGCACTTCTCTTGCTCTTTCTGCACCCTTCGCACCTCTTTCAGCATCTCTGTTACTTCTTTCTGCACTTCTCTTCCTTCTTTCTGCACCTCTCTTACTTCTTTCTACACATCACTTGCCTCTTTCAGCACCTCTGTTGCTTTTTTCTGCAGATCTCTTGCCTCTTTCTGTACCTCTCTTGCATCTTTCAGCACCACTGTTGCTTTTTTCTGCAGATCTCTTGCCTCTTTCTGCACCCCTTTTTTCTCTTTCTGCACCTCTCTTGCGTCTTTCTGCACCACTGTTCCCTCTTTCTGCACCTTTCCTGCCTGTTTCTGCACCTCTCTTGCCTCTTTCTGTACCTCTGTTGCCTCTTTCTTCACTTTTCTTGCCTCTTTCGGCACCCCTTTTGCCTCTTTCTGCACCTCTGTTGCTTCTTTCTGCACTTCTATTGCCTCTTTCTGCACCTCTCCTGCTTCTTTTTGCACCTCACTTGCCTCTTTCAGCACCTCTCTTGCTTTTTTCTGCAGATCTCTTGCCCTTTTCTGCACCTCACTTGCCTGTTTCAGCACCTCTGTTGCTTTTTTCTGCAGATCTCTTGCCTCTTTCTGCACCCCTTTTTTCTGTTTCTGTACCTCTCTTGCCTCTATCTGCACCCCTGTTCCCTCTTTCTGCACCTCTCTTGCCTCTTTCTGCACCTCTCTTGCCTCTTTCTGTACCTCTGTTGCCTCTTTCTGCACTTCTCTTGCTCTTTCTGCACCCTTTGCGCCTCTTTCAGCACCTCTGTTACTTCTTTCAGCACTTCTCTTCCTTCTTTCTGCACCTCTCCTGCCTCTTTCTGTACCTCTCTTGTCTCTGTGCACCCCTCCTACCTTTTTCTGCACCCCTCTTGCCTCTTTTTGCACCTCTGTTGGTTCTTTCTGGTGTGGTGCCGCAGCCAGGGCGACTGACGCTGGAATCTGGGGCTCACGGTTCGATCCCCAGCACCGGCGGCAGGTCAGCCCAGCACCATGTGACTCTGGGCAATAGCTTGCTTAATCTTACCGACGGCCCCCAGCGCCGGGATGCCTTCGGGTAGCTGTTCGCGCTTTACAAATACTGGATTTACAAATACTGGATTTTCTGCACTGCTCTTGCTTCTTTCTGCACCTTACTTGCCTCTTTCTGCACTTCTCTTGCTTCTGTCTACACCTCTGTTGATTCTTTCAGCAATTCTCTTGCCTCTTTCTGCACTTCTCTTCCTTCTTTCTGCACCCTCCAGCTTCTTTCTGTACCTCTCTTGCCTCTTTGTGCACCTCTCCTTCCTCTTTCTGCACCGCTCTTGCCTCTTTTGCACCTCTGTTGGTTCTTTCTGCCCTGCTCTTGCTTCTTTCTGCACCCCACTTGCCTCTTTTTGCACTTGTATTGGTTCTTAATAAACCTCTGTTGCTTCTTTCAGCAATTCTCTTGCCTCGGTCTGCACTTCTCTTGCTTGTTTCTGTACCTCTCTTGCATCTTTCTGCACCTCAGTTGCCTCTTTCTGCACTTCACTTGCTTCTTTCTGCACCTCTCTTGCCTCTTTCGGTACCTCTGTTGCTTCTTTCAGCACCCCTCCTGCATCTTTCTGCACCTCTCTTCCCTCTTTGTGCAACTGTCTTGCCTCTTTCTATACCTCTCTTCCCTCCTTCTGCACCACTCTTGCCTATTTCTGTACCCTTTGTGCCTCTTTCAGCACCTCTGTTGCTTCTTTCTGCACTTCTCTTGGTTCTTTCTGCACTGCTCTTGCCTCTTTCTGCATCCCTCTTGCCTCTTTGAGTACCTCTTTTGCTTCTTTCTGTACTTCTCTCTCATCTTTCTGCACCCCTCTTGCCTCTTTCTGCAACTCTGTTGCTTCTTTCTGCACATCTATTGCCTGTTTCAGCACCTCTCTTGCTTTTTTCTGCAGATCTCTTGCCTCTTTCTGCACCTCACTTGCCTGTTTCAGCACCTCTCTTGCTTTTTTCTGCAGATCTCTTGCCTCTTTCTTTACCCCTCTTTTCTCTTTCTGCACCTCTCCTGCCTCTTTCTGCATCCCTGTTCCCTGTTTCTGCACCTTTCCTGCCTCTTTCTGCACCTCTCTTGCCTCTTTCTGCACTACTGTTCCCTCTTTCTGCACCTTTCCTGCCTGTTTCTGCACCTCTCTTGCCTCTTTCTGTACCTCTGTTGCCTCTTTCTTCCCTTTTCTTGCCTCTTTCTGCACCCCTTTGCCTCTTTCTGCACCTCTGTTGCTTCTTTCTGCACTTCTATTGCCTCTTTCTGCACCTCTCTTGCTTCTTTCTGCACCTCACTTGCCTCTTTCAGCACCTCTGTTGCTTTTTTCTGCAGATCACTTGCCTCTTTCTGCACCCCTCTTTTCTATGTCTGTACCTCTCTTGCCTCTTTCTGCACCTCTCTTGCCTCTTTCTGTACCTCTGTTGCCTCTTTCTGCACTTCTCTTGCTCTTTCTGCACCCTTTGTGCCTCTTTCAGCACCTCTGTTACTTCTTTCTGCACTTCTCTTTCTTCTTTCTGCACCCCTCTTGCCTCTTTCTGTACCTCTCTTGTCTCTTTGTGCGCCCGCCTACCTATTTCTGCACCCCTCTTGCCTCTTTTTGCACCTCTGTTGGTTCTTTCTGCAGTGCTCTTGCTTCTTTCTGCACCTTACTTGCCTCTTTCTGCACTTCTCTTGCTTCTTTCTACACCTCCCTTGCTTCTTTCTACACCTCTGTTGCTTCTTTCAGCAATTCTCTTGCCTCATTCTGCACTTCTTTTCCTTCTTTCTGCACCCCTCCTGCCTCTTTCTGACCTCTCTTGCCTCTTTGTGCACCTCTCCTACCTCTTTCTGCACCCCTCTTGCCTCTTTTTGCACCTCTGTTGGTTCTTTCTGCACTGCTCTTGCTTCTTTCTGCACCCCACTTGCCTCTTTTTGCACTTGTCTTGGTTGTTTCTAAACCTCTGTTTCTTCTTTCAGCAATTCTCTTGCCTCTTTCTGCACTTCTCTTGCTTGTTTCTGCACCTCTCTTGCGTCTTTCTGCACCTCTGTTGCCTCTTTCGGCACCTCTGTTCCTTCTTTCTGCACCCTCCTGCCTCTTTCTGCGCCCCTCTTCCCTCTTTGTGCAACTCTCATGCCTCTTTCTATACCTCTCTTCCCTCATTCTGCACCACTCTTGCCTCTTTTCTGTACCTCTGTTGCTTCTTTCTGTACTTCTCTTGCCTCTTTATGCACCCTTCGTGCCTCTTTCAGCACCTCTGTTGCTTCTTTCTGTACTTCTCTTCCATATTTCTGCTCCCCTCGTGCCTCCTTCTGCACCTCTGTTGCTTCTTTCACACACTTCTCTTGGTTCTTTCTACACTGCTCTTGCCTCTTTCTGCATCCCTCTTGCCTCTTTGAGCACCTCTTTTGCTTCTTTTTGCACTTCTCTCTCCTCTTTCTACATCCCTCTTGCCTCTTTCTGCACCTCTGTTGCTTCTTTCTGCACTTCTATTGCCTCTTTCTGCAGATCTCTTGCCTCTTCGTGCACCTCACTTGCCTGTTTCAGCACCTCTGTTGCTTTTTTCTGCAGATCTCTTGCCTCTTTCTGCACCTCTCTTTTCTCTTTCTGCAACTCTCTTGTCTCTTTCTGCATCCCTGTTCCCTGTTTCTGCACCTTTCCTGCCTGTTTCTGCACCTCTCTTGCCTCTTTCTGTACCTATGTTGTCTCTTTCTGCACTCGTCGTCCCTCTTTCTGTACCTTTCTTGCCTGTTTCTGTATCTCACTTGCCTCTTTCTGCACTTTTCTTGCTTCTTTCTACACATCTGTTGCTTCTTTCAGCAATTCTCTTGCCTCTTTCTGCACTTCTCTTGCCTCTTTCTGCACTTCTCTTGCCTGTTTCTGCACCTCTCTTGCCTCTTTCTGCACCTCTCTTGGCTCTTTCTGCACCCCTGTTGCTTCATTCTTCACTTTCTGTGCTTCTTTCTGCAACCTGTCTTGCTTCTTTATGCACCCCTGTTGTCTCTTTATGTACCTCTTTTGCCTGTTTCTGCAACTCTCTTGCCTCTTTCTGCAGTTCTCTTGCCTCCTTCTGCACCTCTGTTGCTTCTTTCTGCACTTCTCTTGCTTCTTTCTTCACCCCTGTTGCTTCATTCTGCACTTTCCATGCTTCTTTCTGAATCTGTCTTGCTTCTTTCTGCACCTCTGTTGTCTCTTTCTGCACTTGTCTTCCTCTTTCTGTACCTTTCTTGCCTGTTTCTCCAACTCACTTGCCTCTTTCTGTACTTTTCTTGCTTCTTTCTAAACCTCTGTTGCTTCTTTCAACAATTCTCTTGCCTCTTTCGCACTTCTCTTGCCTGTTTCTGCACCCCTCTTGCCTCTTTCTACACCCATCTTCCCTCTTTGTGCAACTCTCTTGCCTCTTTCTCCACCTCTCTTCCCTCTTTCTGCACCACTCTTGCTTCTTATTTACCTCTATTGCTTCTTTCTGCACTTCTCTTGCCTCTTTCTGCACCCTTCGTGCCTCTTTCAGCACCTCTGTTGCTTCTTTCTGCACTTCTCTTCCTTCTTTCTTCACTCCTCATGCCTCCTTCTGCACCTTTGTTGCTTCTTTCTGTACTTCTCTTGGTTCTTTCTGCACTGCTCTTGCCTCTTTCTGCATCCCTCTTGCCTCTTTGAGCACCTCTTTTGCTTCTTTCTGCACTTCTCTCTCCTCTTTCTGCACCCCTCTTGCCTCTTTATGCACCTCTCTTGCTTCTTTCTGCAGCTGACTTGCCTCTGCCAGCACCTCTGTTGCTTTTTCTGCAGATCTCCTGCCTCTTTCTGTACCTCACTTGCCTGTTCCAGCACCTCTGTTGCTTTTTCTGCAGATCTCTTGCCTCTTTCTGCACCCCTCTTTTCTCTTTCTGCACCTCTCTTGCCTCTTTCTGCACCCCTGTTCCCTCTTTCTGCACCTCTCTTGCCTCTTTCTGTACCTCTGTTGCCTCTTTCTGCACTTCTCTTGCCTCTTTCTGCACCACTCTTGCCTCTTTCTGTACCTCTGTTCCTTCTTTCTTCACCTGTCTTATCTCTTTCTGCACCCTATCGTGCCTCTTTCAGCACCTCTGTTGCTTCATTCTGCAGTTCTCTTCCTCTTTCTGCACCCCTCCTGCCTCTTTCTGTACCCCTCTTGCCTCTTTGTGCACCTCTCCTACCCCTTTCTGCACCCCTCTTGCCTCTTTTTCCACCTCTGTTGGTTCTTTCTGCACCTCATTTGCTTTGTTCTGCACTTCACTTGCCTCTTTCTGTACCCCTCTTGCCTCTTTCTACACCTCTGTTGGTTCTTTCTGCACTGCTCCGGCTTCTTCCTGCACCTCTGTTCCAAATTTCTGCATCCCTCTTGCCTTTTCTGCACCCCTCTTCCCTCTTTCTGCCCCTCTCTTGCCTCAGTTTGCCTCAGTTTGCCCACCTGTTCCCTCTTTCTGTACCCCTTTTGCCTGTTTCTGTAACTCTCTTGCCTCTTTCTGCAGTTCTCTTGCCTGCTTCTGCACCTCACTTGCCTCTTTTTGCACCTCTGTTTGTTCTTTTGCACTGCTCTTGCTTCTTTCTGCACCTCGCTTGCAAATTTCTGCACCCCTCTTGCCTGTTTCTACACATGTTGTACCTGTTTCTGCACCTCTCTTGCCTCTGTCTGCACCTCTGTCCCCTCTTTCTGTACCTCTTTTGCCTGTTTCTACAACTCTCTTGCCTCTTTCTGCAGTTCTCTTGCCTCCTTCTGCACCTCTGTTGCTTTTTCTGCACTTCTCTTGCCTCTTTCTGCACCCCTGTTGCTTCATTCTGCACTTTCCATGCTTCTTTCTACACCTGTCTTGCTTCTTTCTGCACCCCTGTTGTCACTTTCTGCACTCGTCTTCCCTCTTTCTGTTCCTTTATTGCCTGTTTCTGCATCTCACTTGCCTGTTTCTGCACTTTTGTGCTTCTTTCTACACATCTGTTGCTTCTTTCAGCAATTCTCTTGCCTCTTTCTGCACTTCTCTTGCCTGTTTCTGCACCTCTCTTGCCTCTTTCTGCACCTCTCTTGGCTCTTTCTGCACCCCTGTTGCTTCATTCTTCACTTTCTGTGCTTCTTTCTGCAACCTGTCTTGCTTCTTTATGCACCCCTGTTGTCTCTTTATGTACCTCGTTTGCCTGTTTCTGCAACTCTCTTGCCTCTTTCTGCAGTTCTCTTGCCTCCTTCTGCACCCCTGTTGCTTCTTTCTGCACTTCTCTTGCTTCTTTCTTCACCCCTGTTGCTTCATTCTGCACTTTCCATGCTTCTTTCTGCATCTGTCTTGCTTCTTTCTGCACCTCTGTTGTCTCTTTCTGCACTCGTCTTCCCTCTTTCTGTACCTTTCTTGCCTGTTTCTCCAACTCACTTGACTCTTTCTGTACTTTTCTTGCTTCTTTCTAAACCTCTGTTGCTTCTTTCAACAATTCTCTTGCCTCCTTTGCACTTCTCTTGCCTGTTTCTGCACCCCTCTTGCCTCTTTCTACACCCATCTTCCCTCTTTGTGCAACTCTCTTGCCTCTTTCTCCACCTCTCTTCCCTCTTTCTGCACCACTCTTGCTTCTTTTTACCTCTATTGCTTCTTTCTGCACTTCTCTTGCTTCTTTCTGCACCCTTCGTGCCTCTTTCAGCACCTCTGTTGCTTCTTTCTGCACTTCTCTTCCTTCTTTCTGCACTCCTCGTGCCTCCTTCTGCACCTCTGTTGCTTCTTTCTGCACTTCTCTTGGTTCTTTCTGCACTGCTCTTGCCTCTTTCTGCATCCCTCTTGCCCCTTTGAGCACCTCTTTTGCTTCTTTCTGCACTTCTCTCTCCTCTTTCTGCACCCCTCTTGCCTCTTTATGCACCTCTCTTGCTTCTTTCTGCAGCTGACTTGCCTCTGCCAGCACCTCTCTTGCTTTTTTCTGCAGATCTCCTGCCTCTTTCTGTACCTCACTTGCCTGTTTCAGCCCCTCTGTTGCTTTTTTCTGCAGATCTCTTGCCTCTTTCTGCACCCCTCTTTTCTCTTTCTGCACCTCTCTTGCCTCTTTCTGCACCCCTGTTCCCTCTTTCTGCACCTCTCTTGCCTCTTTCTGTACCTCTGTTGCCTCTTTCTGCACTTCTCTTGCTCTTTCTGCACCCTTCGCACCTCTTTCAGCATCTCTGTTACTTCTTTCTGCACTTCTCTTCCTTCTTTCTGCACCTCTCTTACTTCTTTCTACACATCACTTGCCTCTTTCAGCACCTCTGTTGCTTTTTTCTGCAGATCTCTTGCCTCTTTCTGTACCTCTCTTGCATCTTTCAGCACCACTGATGATTTTTCTGCAGATTTCTTGCCTCTTTCTGCACCCCTTTTTCATTTTCTGCACCTCTCTTGCGTCTTTCTGCACAACTGTTCCCTCTTTCTGCAACTTTCCTGCCTGTTTCTGCACCTCTCTTGCCTCTTTCTGCACCTCTGTTGCCTCTTTCTTCACTTTTCTTGCCTCTTTCGGCACCCCTTTTGCCTCTTTCTGCACCTCTGTTGCTTCTTTCTGCACTTCTATTGCCTCTTTCTGCACCTCTCCTGCTTCTTTTTGCACCTCACTTGCCTCTTTCAGCACCTCTCTTGCATTTTTCTGCAGATCTCTTGCCCCTTTCTGCACCTCACTTGCCTCTTTCAGCACCTCTGTTGCTTTTTTCTGCAGATCTCTTGCCTCTTTCTGCACCCCTCTTTTCTGTTTCTGCACCTCTCTTGCCTCTATCTGCACCCCTGTTCCCTCTTTCTGCACCTCTCTTGCCTCTTTCTGCACCTCTCTTGCCTCTTTCTGTACCTCTGTTGCCTCTTTCTGCACTTCTCTTGCTCTTTCTGCACCCTTTGCGCCTCTTTCAGCACCTCTGTTACTTCTTTCAGCACTTCTCTTCCTTCTTTCTGCATCTCTCCTGCCTCTTTCTGTACCTCTCTTGTCTCTTTGTGCACCCCTCCTACCTTTTTCTGCACCCCTCTTGCCTCTTTTTGCACCTCTGTTGGTTCTTTCTGGTGTGGCGCCGCAGCCAGGCGACTGACGCTGGAATCTGGGGCTCACGGTTCGATCCCCAGCACCGGCGGCAGGTCAGCCCAGCACCATGTGACTCTGGGCAATAGCTTGCTTAATCTTACCGACGGCCCCCAGCGCCGGGATGCCTTCGGGTAGCTGTTCGCGCTTTACAAATACTGGATTTACAAATACTGGATTTTTCTGCACTGCTCTTGCTTCTTTCTGCACCTTACTTGCCTCTTTCTGCACTTCTCTTGCTTCTGTCTACACCTCTGTTGCTTCTTTCAGCAATTCTCTTGCCTCTTTCTGCACTTCTCTTCCTTCTTTCTGCACCCCTCCAGCCTCTTTCTGTACCTCTCTTGCCTCTTTGTGCACCTCTCCTTCCTCTTTCTGCACCGCTCTTGCCTCTTTTTGCACCTCTGTTGGTTCTTTCTGCCCTGCTCTTGCTTCTTTCTGCACCCCACTTGCCTCTTTTTGCACTTGTATTGGTTCTTTATAAACCTCTGTTGCTTCTTTCAGCAATTCTCTTGCCTCGGTCTGCACTTCTCTTGCTTGTTTCTGCACCTCTCTTGCGTCTTTCTGCACCTCAGTTGCCTCTTTCTGCACTTCACTTGCTTCTTTCTGCACCTCTCTTGCCTCTTTCGGTACCTCTGTTGCTTCTTTCAGCACCCCTCCTGCAACTTTCTGCACCTCTCTTCCCTCTTTGTGAAACTGTCTTGCCTCTTTCTATACCTCTCTTCCCTCCTTCTGCACCACTCTTGCCTATTTCTGTACCTCTGTTGCTTCTTTCTGCACGTCTCTTGCCTCTTTCTGCACCCTTAGTTCCTCTTTCAGCACCTCTGTTGCTTCTTTCTGCACTTCTCTTGGTTCTTTCTGCACTGCTCTTGCCTCTTTCTGCATCCCTCTTGCCTCTTTGAGCACCTCTTTTGCTTCTTTCTGCACTTCTCTCTCATCTTTCTGCACCCCTCTTGCCTCTTTCTGCAACTCTGTTGCTTCTTTCTGCACATCTATTGCCTGTTTCAGCACCTCTCTTGCTTTTTCTGCAGATCTCTTGCCTCTTTCTGCACCTCACTTGCCTGTTTCAGCACCTCTCTTGCTTTTTCTGCAGATCTCTTGCCTCTTTCTGTACCCCTCTTTTCTCTTTCTGCACCTCTCCTGCCTCTTTCTGCATCCCTGTTCCCTGTTTCTGCACCTTTCCTGCCTCTTTCTGCACCTCTCTTGCCTCTTTCTGCACTACTGTTCCCTCTTTCTGCACCTTTCCTGCCTGTTTCTGCACCTCTCTTGCCTCTTTCTGTACCTCTGTTGCCTCTTTCTTCACTTTTCTTGCCTCTTTCTGCACCCCTTTGCCTCTTTCTGCACCTCTGTTGCTTCTTTCTGCACTTCTATTGCCTCTTTCTGCACCTCTCTTGCTTCTTTCTGTACCTCTGTTGCCTCTTTCTGCACTTCTCTTGCTCTTTCTGCACCCTTTGTGCCTCTTTCAGCACCTCTGTTACTTCTTTCTGCACTTCTCTTTCTTCTTTCTGCACCCCTCCTGCCTCTTTCTGTACCTCTCTTGTCTCTTTGTGCGCCGCCTACCTATTTCTGCACCCCTCTTGCCTCTTTTTGCACCTCTGTTGGTTCTTTCTGCAGTGCTCTTGCTTCTTTCTGCACCTTACTTGCCTCTTTCTGCACTTCTCTTGCTTCTTTCTACACCTCTCTTGCTTCTTTCTACACCTCTGTTGCTTCTTTCAGCAATTCTCTTGCCTCATTCTGCACTTCTTTTCCTTCTTTCTGCACCCCTCCTGCCTCTTTCTGACCTCTCTTGCCTCTTTGTGCACCTCTCCTACCTCTTTCTGCACCCCTCTTGCCTCTTTTGCACCTCTGTTGGTTGTTTCTGCACTGCTCTTGCTTCTTTCTGCACCCCACTTGCCTCTTTTTGCACTTGTCTTGGTTGTTTCTAAACCTCTGTTTCTTCTTTCAGCAATTCTCTTGCCTCTTTCTGCACTTCTCTTGCTTGTTTCTGCACCTCTCTTGCGTCTTTCTGCACCTCTGTTGCCTCTTTCAGCACCTCTGTTCCTTCTTTCTGCACCCCTCCTGCCTCTTTCTGCGCCCTCTTCCCTCTTTGTGCAACTCTCATGCCTCTTTCTATACCTCTCTTCCCTCATTCTGCACCACTCTTGCCTCTTTCTGTACCTCTGTTGCTTCTTTCTGTACTTCTCTTGCCTCTTTATGCACCCTTCGTGCCTCTTTCCAGCACCTCTGTTGCTTCTTTCTGTACTTCTCTTCCATATTTCTGCTCCCCTCGTGCCTCCTTCTGCACCTCTGTTGCTTCTTTCACACACTTCTCTTGGTTCTTTCTACACTGCTCTTGCCTCTTTCTGCATCCCTCTTGCCTCTTTGAGCACCTCTTTGCTTCTTTTTGCACTTCTCTCTCCTCTTTCTACATCCCTCTTGCCTCTTTCTGCACCTCTGTTGCTTCTTTCTGCACTTCTATTGCCTCTTTCTGCAGATCTCTTGCCTCTTCGTGCACCTCACTTGCCTGTTTCAGCACCTCTGTTGCTTTTTCTGCAGATCTCTTGCCTCTTTCTGCACCTCTCTTTTCTCTTTCTGCAACTCTCTTGTCTCTTTCTGCATCCCTGTTCCCTGTTTCTGCACCTTTCCTGCCTGTTTCTGCACCTCTCTTGCCTCTTTCTGTACCTATGTTGTCTCTTTCTGTACTCGTCTTCCCTCTTTCTGTACCTTTCTTGCCTGTTTCTGTATCTCACTTGCCTCTTTCTGCACTTTTCTTGCTTCTTTCTACACATCTGTTGCTTCTTTCAGCAATTCTCTTGCCTCTTTCTGCACTTCTCTTGCCTGTTTCTGCACCTCTCTTGCCTCTTTCTGCACCTCTCTTGGCTCTTTCTGCACCCCTGTTGCTTCATTCTTCACTTTCTGTGCTTCTTTCTGCAACCTGTCTTGCTTCTTTATGCACCCCTGTTGTCTCTTTATGTACCTCTTTTGCCTGTTTCTGCAACTCTCTTGCCTCTTTCTGCAGTTCTCTTGCCTCCTTCTGCACCTCTGTTGCTTCTTTCTGCACTTCTCTTGCTTCTTTCTTCACCCCTGTTGCTTCATTCTGCACTTTCCATGCTTCTTTCTGAATCTGTCTTGCTTCTTTCTGCACCTCTGTTGTCTCTTTCTGCACTTGTCTTCCCTCTTTCTGTACCTTTCTTGCCTGTTTCTCCAACTCACTTGCCTCTTTCTGTACTTTTCTTGCTTCTTTCTAAACCTCTGTTGCTTCTTTCAACAATTCTCTTGCCTCTTTCGCACTTCTCTTGCCTGTTTCTGCACCCCTCTTGCCTCTTTCTACACCCATCTTCCCTCTTTGTGCAACTCTCTTGCCTCTTTCTCCACCTCTCTTCCCTCTTTCTGCACCACTCTTGCTTCTTATTTACCTCTATTGCTTCTTTCTGCACTTCTCTTGCCTCTTTCTGCACCCTTCGTGCCTCTTTCAGCACCTCTGTTGCTTCTTTCTGCACTTCTCTTCCTTCTTTCTTCACTCCTCATGCCTCCTTCTGCACCTTTGTTGCTTCTTTCTGCACTTCTCTTGGTTCTTTCTGCACTGCTCTTGCCTCTTTCTGCATCCCTCTTGCCTCTTTGAGCACCTCTTTTGCTTCTTTCTGCACTTCTCTCTCCTCTTTCTGCACCCCTCTTGCCTCTTTATGCACCTCTCTTGCTTCTTTCTGCAGCTGACTTGCCTCTGCCAGCACCTCTGTTGCTTTTTTCTGCAGATCTCCTGCCTCTTTCTGTACCTCACTTGCCTGTTCCAGCACCTCTGTTGCTTTTTTCTGCAGATCTCTTGCCTCTTTCTGCACCCCTCTTTTCTCTTTCTGCACCTCTCTTGCCTCTTTCTGCACCCCTGTTCCCTCTTTCTGCACCTCTCTTGCCTCTTTCTGTACCTCTGTTGCCTCTTTCTGCACTTCTCTTGCCTCTTTCTGCACCACTCTTGCCTCTTTCTGTACCTCTGTTCCTTCTTTCTTCACCTGTCTTATCTCTTTCTGCACCCTTCGTGCCTCTTTCAGCACCTCTGTTGCTTCATTCTGCAGTTCTCTTCCTCTTTCTGCACCCCTCCTGCCTCTTTCTGTACCCCTCTTGCCTCTTTGTGCACCTCTCCTACCCCTTTCTGCACCCCTCTTGCCTCTTTTTCCACCTCTGTTGGTTCTTTCTGCACCTCATTTGCTTTGTTCTGCACTTCACTTGCCTCTTTCTGTACCCCTCTTGCCTCTTTCTACACCTCTGTTGGTTCTTTCTGCACTGCTCCGGCTTCTTCCTGCACCTCTGTTCCAAATTTCTGCATCCCTCTTGCCTTTTTCTGCACCCCTCTTCCCTCTTTCTGCCCCTCTCTTGCCTCAGTTTGCCTCAGTTTGCCCACCTGTTCCCTCTTTCTGTACCCCTTTTGCCTGTTTCTGTAACTCTCTTGCCTCTTTCTGCAGTTCTCTTGCCTGCTTCTGCACCTCACTTGCCTCTTTTTGCACCTCTGTTTGTTCTTTTGCACTGCTCTTGCTTCTTTCTGCACCTCGCTTGCAAATTTCTGCACCCCTCTTGCCTGTTTCTACACATGTTGTACCTGTTTCTGCACCTCTCTTGCCTCTGTCTGCACCTCTGTCCCCTCTTTCTGTACCTCTTTTGCCTGTTTCTACAACTCTCTTGCCTCTTTCTGCAGTTCTCTTGCCTCCTTCTGCACCTCTGTTGCTTTTTTCTGCACTTCTCTTGCCTCTTTCTGCACCCCTGTTGCTTCATTCTGCACTTTCCATGCTTCTTTCTACACCTGTCTTGCTTCTTTCTGCACCCCTGTTGTCACTTTCTGCACTCGTCTTCCCTCTTTCTGTTCCTTTATTGCCTGTTTCTGCATCTCACTTGCCTGTTTCTGCACTTTTTGTGCTTCTTTCTACACATCTGTTGCTTCTTTCAGCAATTCTCTTGCCTCTTTCTGCACTTCTCTTGCCTGTTTCTGCACCTCTCTTGCCTCTTTCTGCACCTCTCTTGGCTCTTTCTGCACCCCTGTTGCTTCATTCTTCACTTTCTGTGCTTCTTTCTGCAACCTGTCTTGCTTCTTTATGCACCCCTGTTGTCTCTTTATGTACCTCTTTTGCCTGTTTCTGCAACTCTCTTGCCTCTTTCTGCAGTTCTCTTGCCTCCTTCTGCACCCCTGTTGCTTCTTTCTGCACTTCTCTTGCTTCTTTCTTCACCCCTGTTGCTTCATTCTGCACTTTCCATGCTTCTTTCTGCATCTGTCTTGCTTCTTTCTGCACCTCTGTTGTCTCTTTCTGCACTCGTCTTCCCTCTTTCTGTACCTTTCTTGCCTGTTTCTCCAACTCACTTGACTCTTTCTGTACTTTTCTTGCTTCTTTCTAAACCTCTGTTGCTTCTTTCAACAATTCTCTTGCCTCCTTTGCACTTCTCTTGCCTGTTTCTGCACCCCTCTTGCCTCTTTCTACACCCATCTTCCCTCTTTGTGCAACTCTCTTGCCTCTTTCTCCACCTCTCTTCCCTCTTTCTGCACCACTCTTGCTTCTTTTTTACCTCTATTGCTTCTTTCTTCACTTCTCTTGCTTCTTTCTGCACCCTTCGTGCCTCTTTCAGCACCTCTGTTGCTTCTTTCTGCACTTCTCTTCCTTCTTTCTGCACTCCTCGTGCCTCCTTCTGCACCTCTGTTGCTTCTTTCTGCACTTCTCTTGGTTCTTTCTGCACTGCTCTTGCCTCTTTCTGCATCCCTCTTGCCTCTTTGAGCACCTCTTTTGCTTCTTTCTGCACTTCTCTCTCCTCTTTCTGCACCCCTCTTGCCTCTTTATGCACCTCTCTTGCTTCTTTCTGCAGCTGACTTGCCTCTGCCAGCACCTCTCTTGCTTTTTTCTGCAGATCTCCTGCCTCTTTCTGTACCTCACTTACCTGTTTCAGCCCCTCTGTTGCTTTTTTCTGCAGATCTCTTGCCTCTTTCTGCACCCCTCTTTTCTCTTTCTGCACCTCTCTTGCCTCTTTCTGCACCCCTGTTCCCTCTTTCTGCACCTCTCTTGCCTCTTTCTGTACCTCTGTTGCCTCTTTCTGCACTTCTCTTGCTCTTTCTGCACCCTTCGCACCTCTTTCAGCATCTCTGTTACTTCTTTCTGCACTTCTCTTCCTTCTTTCTGCACCTCTCTTACTTCTTTCTACACATCACTTGCCTCTTTCAGCACCTCTGTTGCTTTTTCTGCAGATCCCTTGCCTCTTTCTGTACCTCTCTTGCATCTTTCAGCACCACTGATGATTTTTCTGCAGATTTCTTGCCTCTTTCTGCACCCCTTTTTCATTTTCTGCACCTCTCTTGCGTCTTTCTGCACAACTGTTCCCTCTTTCTGCAACTTTCCTGCCTGTTTCTGCACCTCTCTTGCCTCTTTCTGCACCTCTGTTGCCTCTTTCTTCACTTTTCTTGCCTCTTTCGGCACCCCTTTTGCCTCTTTCTGCACCTCTGTTGCTTCTTTCTGCACTTCTATTGCCTCTTTCTGCACCTCTCCTGCTTCTTTTTGCACCTCACTTGCCTCTTTCAGCACCTCTCTTGCATTTTTCTGCAGATCTCTTGCCCCTTTCTGCACCTCACTTGCCTCTTTCAGCACCTCTGTTGCTTTTTTCTGCAGATCTCTTGCCTCTTTCTGCACCCCTCTTTTCTGTTTCTGCACCTCTCTTGCCTCTATGTGCACCCCTGTTCCCTCTTTCTGCACCTCTCTTGCCTCTTTCTGCACCTCTCTTGCCTCTTTCTGTACCTCTGTTGCCTCTTTCTGCACTTCTCTTGCTCTTTCTGCACCCTTTGCGCCTCTTTCAGCACCTCTGTTACTTCTTTCAGCACTTCTCTTCCTTCTTTCTGCACCTCTCCTGCCTCTTTCTGTACCTCTCTTGTCTCTTTGTGCACCCCTCCTACCTTTTTCTGCACCCCTCTTGCCTCTTTTTGCACCTCTGTTGGTTCTTTCTGGTGTGGCGCCGCAGCCAGGGCGACTGACGCTGGAATCTGGGGCTCACGGTTCGATCCCCAGCACCGGCGGCAGGTCAGCCCAGCACCATGTGACTCTGGGCAATAGCTTGCTTAATCTTACCGACGGCCCCCAGCGCCGGGATGCCTTCGGGTAGCTGTTCGCGCTTTACAAATACTGGATTTACAAATACTGGATTTTTCTGCACTGCTCTTGCTTCTTTCTGCACCTTACTTGCCTCTTTCTGCACTTCTCTTGCTTCTGTCTACACCTCTGTTGCTTCTTTCAGCAATTCTCTTGCCTCTTTCTGCACTTCTCTTCCTTCTTTCTGCACCCCTCCAGCCTCTTTCTGTACCTCTCTTGCCTCTTTGTGCACCTCTCCTTCCTCTTTCTGCACCGCTCTTGACTCTTTTGCACCTCTGTTGGTTCTTTCTGCCCTGCTCTTGCTTCTTTCTGCACCCCACTTGCCTCTTTTTGCACTTGTATTGGTTCTTTATAAACCTCTGTTGCTTCTTTCAGCAATTATCTTGCCTTGGTCTGCACTTCTCTTGCTTGTTTCTGCACCTCTCTTGCGTCTTTCTGCACCTCAGTTGCCTCTTTCTGCACTTCACTTGCTTCTTTCTGCACCTCTCTTGCCTCTTTCGGTACCTCTGTTGCTTCTTTCAGCACCCCTCCTGCATCTTTCTGCACCTCTCTTCCCTCTTTGTGAAACTGTCTTGCCTCTTTCTATACCTCTCTTCCCTCCTTCTGCACCACTCTTGCCTATTTCTGTACCTCTGTTGCTTCTTTCTGCACGTCTCTTGCCTCTTTCTGCACCCTTCGTGCCTCTTTCAGCACCTCTGTTGCTTCTTTCTGCACTTCTCTTGGTTCTTTCTGCACTGCTCTTGCCTCTTTCTGCATCCCTCTTGCCTCTTTGAGCACCTCTTTTGCTTCTTTCTGCACTTCTCTCTCATCTTTCTGCACCCCTCTTGCCTCTTTCTGCAACTCTGTTGCTTCTTTCTGCACATCTATTGCCTGTTTCAGCACCTCTCTTGCTTTTTTCTGCAGATCTCTTGCCTCTTTCTGCACCTCACTTGCCTGTTTCAGCACCTCTCTTGCTTTTTTCTGCAGATCTCTTGCCTCTTTCTGTACCCCTCTTTTCTCTTTCTGCACCTCTCCTGCCTCTTTCTGCATCCCTGTTCCCTGTTTCTGCACCTTTCCTGCCTCTTTCTGCACCTCTCTTGCCTCTTTCTGCACTACTGTTCCCTCTTTCTGCACCTTTCCTGCCTGTTTCTGCACCTCTCTTGCCTCTTTCTGTACCTCTGTTGCCTCTTTCTTCACTTTTCTTGCCTCTTTCTGCACCCCTTTGCCTCTTTCTGCACCTCTGTTGCTTCTTTCTGCACTTCTATTGCCTCTTTCTGCACCTCTCTTGCTTCTTTCTGTACCTCTGTTGCCTCTTTCTGCACTTCTCTTGCTCTTTCTGCACCCTTTGTGCCTCTTTCAGCACCTCTGTTACTTCTTTCTGCACTTCTCTTTCTTCTTTCTGCACCCCTCCTGCCTCTTTCTGTACCTCTCTTGTCTCTTTGTGCGCCCCGCCTACCTATTTCTGCACCCCTCTTGCCTCTTTTTGCACCTCTGTTGGTTCTTTCTGCAGTGCTCTTGCTTCTTTCTGCACCTTACTTGCCTCTTTCTGCACTTCTCTTGCTTCTTTCTACACCTCTCTTGCTTCTTTCTACACCTCTGTTGCTTCTTTCAGCAATTCTCTTGCCTCATTCTGCACTTCTTTTCCTTCTTTCTGCACCCCTCCTGCCTCTTTCTGACCTCTCTTGCCTCTTTGTGCACCTCTCCTACCTCTTTCTGCACCCCTCTTGCCTCTTTTTGCACCTCTGTTGGTTGTTTCTGCACTGCTCTTGCTTCTTTCTGCACCCCACTTGCCTCTTTTTGCACTTGTCTTGGTTGTTTCTAAACCTCTGTTTCTTCTTTCAGCAATTCTCTTGCCTCTTTCTGCACTTCTCTTGCTTGTTTCTGCACCTCTCTTGCGTCTTTCTGCACCTCTGTTGCCTCTTTCGGCACCTCTGTTCCTTCTTTCTGCACCCCTCCTGCCTCTTTGTGCAACTCTCATGCCTCTTTCTATACCTCTCTTCCCTCATTCTGCACCACTCTTGCCTCTTTCTGTACCTCTGTTGCTTCTTTCTGTACTTCTCTTGCCTCTTTATGCACCCTTCGTGCCTCTTTCAGCACCTCTGTTGCTTCTTTCTGTACTTCTCTTCCTTCTTTCTGCTCCCCTCGTGCCTCCTTCTGCACCTCTGTTGCTTCTTTCTGCACTGCTCTTGCCTCTTTCTGCATCCCTCTTGCCTCTTTGAGCACCTCTTTTGCTTCTTTTTGCACTTCTCTCTCCTCTTTCTACACCCCTCTTGCCTCTTTCTGCACCTCTGTTGCTTCTTTCTGCACTGCTCTTGCCTCTTTCTGCATCCCTCTTGCCTCTTTGAGCACCTCTTTTGCTTCTTTTTGCACTTCTCTCTCCTCTTTCTACACCCCTCTTGCCTCTTTCTGCACCTCTGTTGCTTCTTTCTGCACTTCTATTGCCTCTTTCTGCAGATCTCTTGCCTCTTCCTACACCTCACTTGCCTGTTTCAGCACCTCTGTTGCTTTTTTCTGCAGATCTCTTGCCTCTTTCTGCACCTCTCTTTTCTCTTTCTGCAACTCTCTTGTCTCTTTCTGCATCCCTGTTCCCTGTTTCTGCACCTTTCCTGCCAGTTTCTGCACCTCTCTTGCCTCTTTCTGTACCTATGTTGTCTCTTTCT
>CAWUFW010023538.1:0-73995 GCA_963921515.1 Calotriton arnoldi
GCACACATTGAATGCAATGGGCCGGCCGGGTGCACCGATCGGTCCATTGCTGTTCAACGCGTACAGGGTACAACGCGTACCCGCACACATTGAATGCAATGGGCCGGCCGGGCGCACCGATCGGTCCATTGCGGTTCAACGCGTACAGGGTACAACGCGTACCCGCACACATTGAATGCAATGGGCCGGCCGGGCGCACCGATCGGTCCATTGCTGTTCAACGCGTACAGGGGTACAACGCGTACCCGCACACATTGAATGCAATGGGCCGGCCGGGTGCACCGATCGGTCCATTGCTGTTCAACGCGTACAGGGGTACAACGCGTACCCGCACACATTGAATGCAATGGGCCGGCCGGGTGCACCGATCGGTCCATTGCTGGTACAACGCGTACAGGGGTACAACGCGTACCCGCACACATTGAATGCAATGGGCCGGCCGGGTGCACCGATCGGTCCATTGCTGTTCAACGCGTACAGGGTACAACGCGTACCCGCACACATTGAATGCAATGGGCCGGCCGGGTGCACCGATCGGTCCATTGCTGTTCAACGCGTACAGGGGTACAACGCGTACCCGCACACATTGAATGCAATGGGCCGGCCGGGTGCACCGATCGGTCCATTGCTGTTCAACGCATCCCTGTACAAGTGACTGGCATATGTCACCATGCCTGTCTCAGATGAACATATGCCAGCCACAGATAGCTCCCAGGGAGTGAGGGCACACCTACAACACAACAGCCTGTCCAAACTGTATCATAAGGCATGTAAGGCTGCATTTCCTATTGTGTGTATGTTGGTGTACATGTTGTCCTGTGGGTGTCACCTGGGGGCAGCCACCCCCAGGCTGTGCACGTGTTCATGGGGACAGGATCCTGGGTGTTACGTGTACATGACCACTGTGATGTGCAACTGTTCATATCTGTGCATGTGCCATGGTCACATTTCACGGTGGTGTATGTGTATGTCATGTCACATACCCCGTGAGTCCCATGTGGGACGGTATGTTTGAGCCAGGGTGTCCCAGTGGCACAATAGTGATGGTCCTCCACAGTCTGTGTGCATGTAGTGTTTACAATGTCTCTGATTTCATGTGCACAATGGGAGACAGTCTCCACATCCACGTTGTGTGTGCATGGACTTTGATGTTGTGCGTGTGTGTGTCACAGACGTCCATGTCTGTCCTGCAGTGGCAAGTGGGACCACTACCTGTGGGGGTCATGGTTGTTTTGCTGTGGTGTATACATGATACTCCATGTAATGCCAGTGTCCATGTGGCAATACAGGGTCCCTGGGAATGTACCTGTCGTTGAGCTGTGATGCCTGGGGCACATCTGTCCTCACATGTCACTGTGGGGGTGATTGTGACACGGCAGCAGGAGATGGGAACTGTGACACGGCCTCATGATATCCAATGGGCCAACCTGGGACTTATTGATGCCACTTGTTGAACCGTGATGACAGATGTTGGCCATGTATGTACCATACATGTCCTTACGGAACTGCACACTTCATGTAGTTGTGCCTCATAATGATGTATGATGTGATATTGAGTGTGTTCAATGCCGCATATGTGGGGTGACTGACAATCTTGCTTTCTTCTCCTCTGCACTGCAGGGCTCCTGCTGTCCATAGACCATTCCCAGACCTGGCAACGATGGTGGAACGGGACAGCATCCGGCCGGTACCGCTTCACCAGGCAGCTGATTGAGGATTTGGCAGTGCAGTTGGCCCCACATTTGCAGCCTGGCCGGCCGTATCCTACAGCGCTGACCCCCAAGGTGAAGGTGATGGCAGCCCTACACTTCTTTGCCACCGGTACCTTCCAACATACTGTGGCGACTGCTGGTGGGATGTCACAGACCATGTTGAGCCGTGTGCTCCGCGATGTTTTGGAGGCAATGTTGCTATTCCTGAACCGGTACATCTATTTCCCTAGACTGCAACGACTCACTGACGTGAAGAGTGACTTCTATGCCCTGGGGAGGATGCCGCATGTCATTGGCTCCATTGATGGGACACATGTGGCTTTGGTACCACCACAGGCCCAGGAGCAGGCCTACCGTAACCGCAAGCACTACCACTCGGTCAATGCACTGGTGGTGTGTCTTGCAGATATGACCATCACACACGTGTGTGCCCGTTTCCCTGGTTCAGCACACGATGCCTTTGTGATGAGGAGTAGTCGCATCCCCAGGATGATGGCACAGATGCAGAACCAGCGTGCCTGGCTTGTCGGTGTGTACTGACTTTGTGCCATTGTGTGTGATCTGATCTGTAGTATTCCGCCCACTTTTCCAAGTCAGCTAATGTGCACTTGTCTGTCCGTAGGTGACTCGGGATACCCCAACATGCCGTGGTTGCTGACACCCCTCAGGAACCCTGTGACACCAGCCCAGATGCGCTACAATGAGGCACATGGTCGGACCAGGAGAGTGATTGAGCGGACATTTGGTCTCCTGAAGAGCCGCTTCCGCTGCCTCGACAAGACAGGAGGGTCCCTCCCATATGCCCCAGCGAAGGTGTGCAAGATTATCATCGTCTGCTGCATGCTCCACAACCTGGCAGTGCGGAAGGAGTTGCCTCTCATCCAGGATGACAATGACCAACATCCGCCACCTGTGGAGGATCCTGGCCTGGACCACGATGCCAGTGATGATGATGATGATGAGGGTGATGTCCGCACACAGCTCATCACCAACTTCTTTAGCTGAATGTGAGTATCCTGAGGTGTCATGTCAATGATGTGAGTTGGCATGATATGTGTAGGTGGTGCTCTGGTGCTGTTGGAGTGTGTCCATGGGCTACTTGACTGGATGTGTGTAGCGATGTGTGCTTACAGGTGGTCTGTACTCCCCAACAGTGTTGACATGCTAACTTGGTTCTGGGTGGGTATCTTGTAACATGTATTGTGCATGAGTTTTGCTGTTCTGTCCTGTTCTCCATTGCTTTTGACTGTGTGTCATTTCTGTCCTTCACAGGGTACTTTCAGATTCGTTTGGTCAACTGTGTCCACCGACGACGTGATTGTACTTCCAGGGTGGTAGCTGTTGTGTCCCTACAGGTGATGTGCGCCACACCCATGGACTTCCTTCCTTCTACAGTTGTTGACTGTGTGCCCGCTGCCAGGTGGGATTACCTTGCATCTGTAGTGGTTACGACATGTTGCAACTGTGTAATAAACCTGTGCTTCACTTTGTGATGTGCGTTGTCTGTGGTCACACATTTGACTGCCATTTGCTTACTGCACCTGTGGGCTACTTGACTACAACTGGGAATAGGTGTGGTGTCTGTGCATTGCACCGTCTTCCCTGGCAACATCAGTGTAGGCAATGAGTCAGATGGCCTAGGTGTGTATGTGTTGTGTAGCCCTGGTGGTGTGTCTCCCTCATATGTGTCACGTTGCCTTTACTCACATGCCTGTGTTGTACTTGCTGTTGCAGTTCGCATACACAGTGTAATTTTGCAGTTCATCATCCCCATGACAGCACCCACGTTGGAATCACAACAGAGGCAAGTATGGTGTATTAGTGTGTTTATTGTGATACATTTGTGTGAATAGTGCATAGGATGGTTAGTGCTGTACATATATATTGCAATCAGAAGTTCCTAGGTGAATTGAAAGTCCTGGTAGACAAAATCCCCAGTATCGGGGCCACAGTTGTCTGAGACATTGGTCCAACTTGTACTCCCCATGTCATGTGTGGGAGTTGTGTTGCCGTCAACAGGGTGAACAGTTTGTGCACAAAGGTGAACATCCAGAACAGGTTCAGGCTTCCTGGGGGTTGCACTTGGCCATCGGCCTCTCACTTGCCCCTCCTCGGACGACCCCTCTTCTTTGGGGGGCCCCTCAAGTACAGGCTGCTGCGGTGCAGGGGACTCTCCGCCAGAGTCATCCTCCCTCCCTGTGGCAGTTGCAGTTTGTTCAGCACCAGATGTTGTTGGCACACAGGGAGGTGTGGACTGGTTGCTGTTCATCTGGCGGAGGCATTGTAATATGTCCCTGTGCACCGCCGTCATCTCTTGCAGTGCGTCCCACTTGGACTCCACGCGGGACATGTGTGAGTCCAAGCGGGCATGATGGGCAGCCTGCTGCTGTTTCATGTCTCTGAGGAGCCCCACTACCTGGCTGAGATCTCCGGTGCTGGACTGGTACGCATCGGCTATGCGTACCAGTTGTGGGTCATCATGCACACCAGCAACCTCTGCAAGCAGCGACCTCTGTCTCCCACCCCTCCCACCACCCCTGCCGACATGTGCAGTGCGTGCAGTGGCACGCACAGATGACCCTGGTCCCCCTTGGGGGTTGGTGGTGGTGGTGGTGTCCATGGCCCCACGTTGGTCCAGGGTCCCTGTGCTGGTGGTGCTCCTTGTTCTGTCCATGTCGGCAGGGATGGTATTTGTGGTGACAGTCGTTGGAGGGGTGGGTGCAGGGGGTGCAGCTGGTGGTCCTGCTGGTGCTGCAGCTGGTGGTCCTGCTGGTGCTGCATGTTGACTTGCACCGGATGTGCCAGGTTGGTCTTCTTCGTCCGAGGAGGGCAGAGGCTGTACGACACCAGTGAGCTCCGTATCCTCTTGAGCCTGGGACTGGGACTCCTCAGCGTCTGCTGCTGTGTCCCCATCATCACCTGTTTTTGGGAGACACACACAATGTATGTAATGTTTCTGCAGGCATCAATGGTTGACACACCTGACAGTTGTGACTGTGCCTCTGGGTGCGGGCCTGTACATTGCATTGTCCTAAGTTGTCACAGTCAGGGGTTGATATTGGTGTAGCACATTGTCCTGCATTATTTGGGCATTTCTATGTATTTGTTGGGGTGTGAACATGGTCTGCATTGGTTGTATTTGGTTGACAGCCGGCCCTCCTTCCCACCCAGCCAGTCAGTTATCCCACCATGGACTGTGCTTGCATTGCAGGGAGTGAAAGTTGTCTTTCAGGATGTCAGTCAGTGGTGTCCTGCTGTTGGTTGTTGCACAGTTGCCAGCAGGGCCTTGTGCTCCCCACAGCAGTAGCCAGTGTCAGCCATCTTGTCAGTTGTTTTCCACTCCCTGTGATGTGAGCATGGTTCAGGGTGGTGTTGATGGGACAGTTGTGGGGGTGAGCTATGTCTGTGACTATGACTCCCATCATGCTATTGCCTCCACCCCACTTCCCAGCATTCCCATACTTACTTGCTTTTGTGGGGAGTTCAGTGTGTGTGGGTGTGAGAGCAATGGCAAGATGGCTGACAGTGGTGTCCTGCTGTTGGTTGGTGTGCAGTTCCCAGCATGCCCTTGTGCTCCCCACGACACAGCAACAGTGTCAGACATCTTTGATGGGCCTTTCCACTCTCTGTGGGATGTGCATGCGTGAGTGTGAGCTTGCTGGGCCATGTGGTGGGGGATGTAGAGCTGTGCCTACGACTCCCATCATGCTATTGCCTCCACCCCCTTCCCAGCATGCCCATGCTTCCTTCCTTTTGACTCTGCTTCCCTGTGGGGTGGGCTGCCTGTGCTGACAGGATGGCTGGGAGTGTTGTCCTGGCAGTTGTTTGGCTAAAAGTCCAAAGAGTGTCCCTGTGCTTCACACAACATAACCCAGGGTGGAGGTTCTTTGTGGGATCTTGAGTTAGGATGTGAGGCATTGCATTCTCCCAGGTGGGTTATGTGGAGTATGTGTTGAGGGGGTGTGTGAGGGGAGGTGCTTGTGACTATGGTCAGTGCTGCGAGTCCTCCTTCCCACCCAGCCAGATATCCCACCATGGAACGTGCTTCCATTGCAGGGAGTGGAAGTTGTCTCTCAGGATGTCAGTCAGTGGTGTCCTGCTGTTGGTTGTTGCACAGTTGCCAGCAGGGCCTTGTGCTCCCCACAGCAGTAGCCAGTGTCAGCCATCTTGTGAGTCCTTTTCCACTCCCTGTGATGTGCGCATGGTTCATGGTGGTGTTGATGGGACAGTTGTGGGGGTGAGCAATATCTGTGACTACGACTCCCATGATGCTATTGGCTACACTGACTTGCCCAGCATACACAGAATTCCTTTCTTTCAGTGGTCTTCACTGTGTGTTGGTGTTGTAGTGGTGGCTACATGTCTGGATGTGTTTGTTAGTTATATTTGTGCCACTGCCTAGCTGTAGTTGTAGTTGTGTTTGTACATGTGATGACACGGTTAAATGTAACTTTGAGATGGCATGTGTTGTGTTTATCTGACTGACATACACATTTTGGGATGATTCTGTTCTGGTTGCTGTGTAATTGCTATGAGTGCATGGTTTGACTCTCCCTTGACAGTGATGTGTGTGTGTATTGTGGCAGAATATTGTGTACATTTGTTGTGTACTCACCAGGCTCTGGGATGTTCTCTAGTCCATAGACGCTCACTGGCGGAAGGATGGCCCGCACCTTCTCCTCCCAGGGCCTGAGGTATACTGGCTTGGCAGGAGGGCCACTGCCGGTGTATTGGCTCAGGAGGTAGTCCTTCTTGAGCAGCTCCCGTACCCTCCTGCGCACGTCATACCACCTGTTCTGGATGTCAGTCTTTGTGCGCAGACATGGTGATTGTGCGTTCACCCTGTTGATGATCCTCTCCCACATCTTGGTTTTCTGGGAGATGGGTGTCTGTTGGACCAGTGTGCCAAACAGCTGTGGCTCTACCCTGAGGATCTCGTCTACCAGGACTTCCAATTCACAATCTAGGAACTTGTGATTCTTCTTTGGGGGCATGGTGATGGGTGGTGATGGTGAGTGATGTGTGTGTTGGTGTGCAGGTGAGGGTGTGTGAGTGTGTGTTTTGCTGGGTGTATGTGAGGTAGCTATTTGTTGGTGTGCTGATGGTGTGTGGCTTGTGTGAGGGATGAGCTGTGGGTGTGTGGTTGCTGTCTGTTGAGTGCTGGCAGTAGAATAGCATTTGCAAAGGATCATGGTTGGGATTTGTGTCCTTTATATGGGTGGAGTTGTGGGTGTGTCTTTGTTCTCTGTCCCCACCCCCAGTATTTATTGGCTTTGTAATTGCTTGTTTGGCCTTTTTTGTGTATTTTCCTTAGTACTTTCTGTGCATGTTGGAAACGTTCTTGTGACCGAGTCGGACCCTGCATTTGTCTCGTACGGTCTTCTCCGTTTCGTTCACGCTGTGTTTGTGCAGTTTTCTATGCTGCGTACGCGTCGGTCGCGGTGTTTTGTGTTACTTCGGCTGCAGTTTTGTATGCGTGTCGGTCGTACGGCTTGTCCTCCGTACGACTCGGTCGTGGTTTTCGCGCCTTGCATCGTACTTTGCGGTTTGGAGTTCGCGTGTACGTTTCGGTTGGATTTGTTCCGGGTGCGTGTCGGTCGGTTCGATTCGCGTGTTTTTCCGGCCGGATTGCTGTTTTCCGTGCGGCTCGGTCGTTCGGCTTGGGTTCAGTACGTGTCGGTCGGATTTTGCACGCCTTGCATCGTACTTGGCGTGTTGGGCGCCACAGGTACGTGTCGGTCAGAATTAATTCTGGCTCCGAGTCGGTCGGTGCTTTTTCCGGCCCGAATCGGAATCGACCCCTTGTGTCCCAGCGCAAGCTCCAATATTGCCTGCACGAAGTACAGTATTTGGGACATCGAATTCAGAAAGGTAAGAGAAAGCTGGTGCACAGTCTAAATATCGAGTTTAGAATATCGACCTACAGTAATATCGAGTTCCAAATATCGTAGGGACAGAATATCGAAATCAAGAATATCGACGACCAGAATATCGACCTGAAGGTAAGTAATATCGTTTTTGTTAATATCGAAGTTAGTAATATCGATAGCAAAAAAATCGATGCTACTAATATCGATATTTATATTAGTGTTATGTATTTTATTATGTATTTTATATGTATGTGTTATATATTTTTTTGTTAAGTATTGTACTAGTTTTTAAATATATGTATAACATTTTTATAAGTTAGTAATGTTTTTTTAAGTAAATTATGCGTTTTAGTACTGTAGCGGGTTGTGGGTTTATAGAGGAATAGGGTGGGAAGTAATTTAATTATGGTAACATCATTAATAATTTTTAGGAATTATTAATTAATTTTAATTACATTTTGCGTTTTTAGTTCTGTAGCGGGTTGTGGGTTTATAGGGGAATAGGGTGGGAATTATTTTAATTGTAATTAAGTAATTATTTATTTTTATTTATTGGTATTGTTAATTAATTTATTGTTAAATAATTATTAATTGGTAATTAATTTTTATTCATAGCTAATTAATTTTTATTAATTGATAATTATATTAAGTGTATTAATTTATTATTGGAGCGGGTTGTGAGTTTATAGGGAAATAGGGTGGGAAGTAATTTAATTCTAATTAAGTAATTATTAATTTTATTTTGGGGTATTGATAATTAAACTATTGTTAATAAATTATTATTTGGTAATTCATTTTAAATAAATATTATTTTTAGGTATTGTAAATTAATTTATTGCTTAATAATTATTAAGTGGTCATTAATTTTTATTAATTATTATTTATTGGTATTTATCATTAATTTTTTGTTAATTCATTATTAATTGTTAATTACTTTTTAATAATTATTATTTTTGGAGTATTGAAAATTAATGTATTGTTAATTAATTTTTATTTGGTAATTCATTTTTAATAACTATTATATATTGGTATTTATCATTAATTTATTGTTAATTAATTATTAATTAGTAGTTATTTTTTATTAATTATTTATTGGTATTGATAATTAATTTATTGTTATTTAATAATTAAATCTTTATTTATTTATAAAAATGAATTTAATTATAAGTATGTTAATTTTAACCCCTACGCTATCCAGCACTTTCCCTACTGTTGCACTCACTGGAGTGGGAATAGTAATTTTTACCCCTACGCTATCCAACACTTTCCCTACTGTTGCAGTCACTGGAGTGGGAATAGTAATTTTTACCCCTCCGCTATCCAATACTTTCCCTACTGTTGCACCTTTCTTGAGATCCGAAGAGACTCCAACATAAGAAATTGCAATCGATGAAGGACAGTGGGTAGATCACTTCTCCAAAATGTACAGCAAGATAAAGGAGGATAGCGACGTAATTGTCTGTCCTGCACCTACTAGTCCTCTAACACAAGATTTCCCAATTAATTTAGAGTTTACCTTAGAAGAGGTGCAATCCGCTCTGAAAGCTAGCAAAGGCGGAAAGGCCCCGGGCCCAGACGGGGTACCTGTAGACATATTTAAAGCAAAACTTAGAACTATGGGGCCCTTTAATAAAACAAGTCCTTGCAGCCTCATGTAAAATTGGACTCTTGGGAACTTGGTCTGAGTCACTAATGGTACCAATCTTTAAAAAGGTGACAGACAGAACCCAACATGTTATCGTCCGATTTCACTGCTCGATTCGGTGGGAAAAGTGGCAGGCCGTATTATATTAAACCGTCTACAGCAATGGGCCGAAGATAACGACGTAATATCGGACCTACAATTTGGCTTTAGGGAAGGCCTAGGAACAATAGAACAGGGCCTCAATTTAACAATACTAATGGGAAAATATACTAAAGTGAAAAAAGGGAAAATTGTACCTAGCATTTGTAGACCTCTCCACAGCATTCGACTGTGATGCCACAATAAATTGTGGAAGATCCTCGAAGCAATGGGGGTTGACCTTCCCTTAATCCAAATCATAAGAGAACTGTATTCGAATGCAAGAGCTAGGAGTGAGTACGGACCAAATGGAGAATACACAGAACCATTTCCAGTGGAGAGGGGGGTTAGACAGTGGTGTGTCCTGGCACCCTTCTTGTTTACACTGTATACCAACAGTCTGGAAGGAGTTATGCTCGAGGGGTGCCAGGATCTACCGCAGGTACATAAATGATCTATACCCGCCCTACTTTATGCAGACGATGCAGTGATAATGGCACAAACACCACTGGAGTTACAACAGGCCCTCAATAAATACAGTGAATATATGAAAAGCCTTGACCTAAAAATTAACGTCACCAAAACTTATATAATGTCTTGTGGGAGGGCTGACAGAAATCCTAAAGGACCATTTTTATTGAGAATAAGAAAGTCGAAAACACAAAGACATATCCATACTTAGGCATTCTCATGGACAATAAGGGCACGTGGCAACAGGCCATAAAGGCCAGAAAACTTTTGTTTATGAGAACTACGACTGCTCTTGTAAATTTTTCACAGAAGTTGGGAAAGAGGCCCCCTATGGAATTGATTAAGATTTATCAAGTCAAGTGTATCAGTGCAGTAATATACGGGGCTGGGATCTGGGGATATTGCAACGTGTCTGAAATACAGAGAGTGAAAAACGCGTTTCTTCGTTATTTATTGGCTGTCCCCCATTCAACATCAACCTACATTTGCCACACTGAGCTGGGGTTACAATATATTACAGATATAATAAGGGTGCAACCAGTTTTATTGTGGCATCGAATTTGGACCTCAACAAAAACGACTTTCAATCAAAAGGTCCTAAGTGACACCCTCAATTTAGAGCAAGCCCTAGCTATTAGGTGGCTGAAGTATATTTAAGATTTTTATGATGGATTTGGGACAGCCTGAATTTTTTCTTAATCCCTCACTGATGTGTACAATCACCAGGAAAGTTTTAAAAAAACGATGCATGTCTCACTTGGAAGAAATTAGAAACGCGAGTGAGGTCCTCAAACCAACAGTACAAACAAACCAGATGATTCTATCTTCTACTGCAATGCAACCATATTTAACTTATTATATAACTGGGTACGATAGATTTGTTCTCACACGCTTCAGACTAAGGGGCCGATTCCGATCTGGGTCGGAAAGCTCTCTGACCGATCCGGATTGTTTTCCGACCGAGCCGGACCCCTGCAGTCCGACCGAACGAGTACGATGCGGCCGTATGCTGCCGGACTTGGTTCGGTCGGACTCCTGTTGAAAGTCAATGGGAGCCGGTCGTACGAGCGTGTACATGGGCTCCCATTGACTCAATGGGTACGTTGCGCCTGAGGGGCCTCCTGTAATGGGTATGCGTTGGTGCCATCCGCACCGTACACGCATGTATAGGGGGGACCCATGGCTCCCCCTGTGTCCGACTACGTGCGGCTACGTGTGAAGGGGGGTCCGGCACGGACCCCCGAAGTCCGCGTCCGGGTGCTTTTTCGTGTCGGAGGCTCCGACTCGATCCGGCTGTCCGGATCGTGCATCGTACTGGCTCGGTCGTAAAACGTCTCCATTGTGCACCACGGATCGAGTGCGAACGAGTCGGATGGAGCGGTTCGGATCTGGAAACGAGTCGGTCGGCGATTTCGCGTTCGCTTGCATCGTACTTGCTTGCTCGGACGACTGTACGAATCGGTCGGAAACACAGCCTCCGACTCGGATCCGGTAAAGCCGAATCCGATTCGGAGCCCTACCAACCGAGATCGGAATCGACCCCTAGATGTTTTTATCGAGCAGTATCTTTTCCCACGATAAATGACTGGTCAAAAAATCTAGTAAATTGCCCATGCGATGGATCTTCATCTCAATCGACAATTCATGTTGTTTTATTTTGTAAATATTATTCAGATCCAAGAAAGAGGTGGATCCTACCTATTTTAAGAATCTGGGGCTTGAGGCAATGTCGCCCAGCTTATTTTGCACTGCAGCTTTTAGATAATGAATGCTATACAAGAAACATTGCTCTTTTCTTGAAAAGTGTAATCAAGTATAGGAAACGACTTTGAATGTAAAAATTCCATTTTAACAGGGCATTTTTAATAATTGCGACTCATATTGAGAAATTACATTTTTTATGACTATTGTGAAGTATGAAAATGATAAAATCCATTCTGATTTCCTTTTTAATAAATGATTTTAAATTGGTTGTATTGGAAATAGTGTAATGTTTACTGTGTTATTGTGCTTTTATGGTTTTGTAATTTCAAAAACAAAAACCGAATAAAGCAAATTTTGATTTGAGTTACTGTTGCACTCACTGGAGTGGGAGTAGAAACTTTTACACCTACGCTATCCAACACTTTCCCTACTGATGCACTCTCTGGAGTGGGAATAGTACATTTTACCCCTACGCTATCCAACACTTTCCCTACTGTTGCACTCTTTGGAGTGGGAATAGTAATTTTTACTCCTACGCTATCCAACACTTTCCCTACTGTTGCACTCACTGGAGTGGGAATAGTAAATGTTACCCCTGCGCTATCCCACACTTTCCCTACTGTTGCACTCACTGGAGTGGAAATAGTAATTTTTACCCCTCCGCTATCCAATACTTTCTCTACTGTTGCACTCACTGGAGTGGGAATAGTACATTTTACCCCTACGCTATCCCACACTTTCCATACTGTTCCACTCACTGGAGTGGGAATAGTAATTTTTACCCCTACGCTATCCAACACTTTCCCTACTGTTGCACTCACTGGAGTGGGAATAGTAATTTTTACCCCTACGCTATCCAACACCTTCCCTACTGTTGCACTCATTGGAGTGGGAATAGTAATTTTAACACCTACTCTATCCAACATTTACCCTACTGTTGCACTGTTTGGAGTTGAAATAGTAATTTTATTCCCTCCACTATCTAATATTTTTTGTATTATTTTAGCTAATGTAGTATATAATTAATTTTAAAAATAATTTTTTTTTAAATTTGTTACATATATTTATTTAATTTTTATTTATGTTATTGTTTTATGTGTATAGATGTATTTATAATTTATAAGATTTTCTTAATAATTTATAAGTTATTAAAATAATTATTAAAACATATTAATAAGTAAGGGGCCCATTACGATGGCGGGCGGAAGCACTACCGCCGTGCTGGCGGATGCAAAAACCACCAGTTACCGCCGGCACGCAGCAGTCCACACGCCCGCCCAATTACGATGCGAAAAGCAGGCCAAACACCGCCGGCAAGCCAGCAACACCGTCCGCCATCAAAGTGCGCCCGCACACGTAGCGGCGCAGCCTAACTGACACACACCGTCCGACGAAACACGTCCCGCCCGGCGCATAAATTACGATGCCGCAAACAAACGGCTCCCACGGCAAAGAGACACCGCACGTGAAAGAGAGGCGGAAACACGGACGCCGAGCACGGACAACGAAGAAGCGGCACCCCGGGCATGAATCCAGCACTGCAGGCCCTTCCCATGCTTCTGCTGATGCACCACCAAGGACGCAACGTGCCGCGGAGACGCAGGTAGGCACACACACAACAAGTGCACGCAAACAGCGCACACAGTGCAAGGGCGGAAAAAGCGGACAACCCCCCACCAGCGCGTGCACACTACACATCCACCATTGCATCCACATATGACACACAGGCCAAATCCTAACATCGCAGAACACATGTGTACACACCACCTGGGACTAGGAACCAACCACCCCGTCACGGCCCCAAAGCGGCGATGGCGCCGCCACACATGCGCACAACGCAGAGGCCAACCGCAGCGCCATGCATGCGTCGCACACAGACACAGGGACACAACCAAGCAGCACACACACCAGCCCCACCCCGAACGCACATGACACGTGACAGGCCGGCCACAGACATGTCCCCAACGCCCAATTCACGGACAACACCCAACGCCACACAACCGACGCACACATGTCAGTGAAGTCACGCAACAGCAGGACACACCCCAGTGTAACAAACATGGCGAAGCACACAGCGGCGGCAACACCAACTAGGAGAAGCAGGGCCCCTTCGGGAAGAGGAACGCCAGTACCACACTGAAAAACCCATACCACCCTGCACATATGAACAAGACACATGAAACGGAACACCAAAGAGCCCGGGGACCGACAACAGGTGGCCCAAGAATTACATCCACACACAAGGCCCAACGCAGAGCGGAAAGGCAGCCTGCCGCCCACACAAGGGAGAGCAGACAGCACTGAATGACCTTCCATTCCAACACCGAAACCACAGCCCTACGACAGAAGCCGGTGAATACAGCCATTGTCCAAGAATAGACCAACACAGGCATGCCGAGGGACCGACCACAGGGCAGATAGCGCATATCACAGAAGCACACAACGGACGGGGAAGAAAGAAGAAAACACTCCCCCATGTCGGCCACATGCAAGTTAATTGGAAGGAGTCACACAGCACTGACCTTGAACTGTCTGAGAAGCATGTGGGAAGAGGGCCCGTGTCCTCCAAACAAGCCAACAGAACACAAGTCCTGTCTCCCCACGACTACACAGAGCTCACAGCAACCCCGGAGCGTGCACATTGCAGACTGCACACACAGCCGGAGCACGCCACCTCTACGAACCGCTGCGAAATGGCAACCGCAGCACACCTACCCAACTACGCCGAACAGCTCAAGCTGTACCAAACCAACACGATACATACATTGGGATGCGATCTCCTGTCCCTGCTGAACGTAAGTTACCGACTGACTTACCGCATCACATTGTTCAGCTGCGTCATGCCCGTCTTCTACTGTCGGAGGTGTCCCTACCAGCATCCCGTCGAGATATGCCTCTCCAACCCGGCATGTCTGAAGGCGGACCTGCTACCACTACTCCTCCCTCTGGACGCACACGACAGGGCCTGCTCTGCCTATGGGGGCATGGCGTATGTGGCCAACATCGCACGCGCACTGAAATGGAACCACTGTGCCTCCACACGACGGATCATCGAGAACAGCTACATCGAATGTCACCCAGCATGCCCCATCATGGTCCTCCAAGGGACAACCTACGAACAACACCTTGACAGCCACCATCCGCTTCATTGGCTGGCAAACATGTACACCACCAATGACATGGAAGCCCTGCTGGACGGCATCGCATACCTGACAACCTGTAAATACGTCGGACCACAACGCAGGTTCCCCGAGTGACCTATGAAGTCCAACCCCGCACCCATGCTCAGCTTCCGCACGGACTGGCCAGTCACCACCACAACAGCCATACCAAACGACCGGCAACTGTAACCACACCATCAACGACATCGCCATGACATCGGATATGACCGGGACATGCACACTGTTCCCCATCACATCCAGGAACACCGCATGCATCGTGGGAGGCAGTGGCATGGGCTCTGTGCATCGCACCCACATGGACGGAACTGCACGAACAACCAGGACACGACATGGATCCAGCGCACATGGACACACACACCGCTCAGTGGACATGAATAGGTCGCCTGGAGTCTGTGGGTGCTGCACCCCTCCCACCCCCGCCCCGGGAATCCCATACCAGGACCTTTGCATGGACGACAAGTGCATACAACAACAACACGACCCCAGTGACTGTGACATGTCCAGTAACCACCACAGTGCAACAACAAGTGGCACGCCGCTGCATGCACGCAAGCACATGCCCTGATGTCATCTCACATGCACGCGTGCATGAGGAACAACCGCAGCAAACCTGTCACATGGAACTGAGATGGACTGTGCCCATGATGCCGAGCGGTCTGGTAGGCTACATGTATACCGTCTGTGTCAAAGTCCGCAGCTCCGCAGCTATACGTAAATGTACATTAGCACAGCCTTGGCCAAGCAGATGTAACCCCACACCCTATCCCATTTGTTATCATGCTCAGTATATCCTCAACATGTATTCCGCTGCCAGTAGTGTCCACTATACTGCATCACAGAGGACAGAAGACTCAATATAATGTTTGAAACCAAAACTGTCTCCGCTGACTCATTTCACAAGTACGAATGAGAGAGGATGAGAGTATGTGAAGTACACGGCAGTCGTGACATGACCATGTAGTCCACTGGTATTGGATGTCAACGCAAATGAGTAGCACTACTGTGGAAGACACACATGTGTCGTGTGAAGTCGTATGGACGCAGTGCTCAGGTGGGTGGGTGCGACGGGTAGATGCGCACATGCCAAGTTGGAGCACGCCGTGTTGGGAGGGCTCATGAACAGTACACCACCGCTTCCCTGGGCATTGTGAGAGGACACCTGTCGGGGGAGTGAACACGTGTGTGCACAGCAGCCGGGCACACGTACAAGGCGGTACCAGGCGCACCTCAGCCCACCCTCTGTGGACAAGCTGGATCCTGTTGTGCGCCCGCCATGCCCCTTGACAAGGCACACACAGCCCCAGTCGACCAGGTGTAACCCCAACATAGTCAATCCGCACAGGCGATACAGGGCACGGGATGGCAGTGGAGCATGGTGTGTGAGAGGTCTCCTCGCGCTCCTCCTGGTCATATCACGCAGGCAATAGAACCTCAACGTCTAGCATGGCACAAGTCAAATGGAAGTGTAGGGGGACGCACCACAGCACGAGCAGCACTGACGTCACGGGAGGTGGCTCGCACCATCCCATCCATTGCCCATCATACCAACCACGCCACATGCCATTGCGACTAAGTGCAAGCGCGTGCGCCACCACCCCCGAGCCCTCCCCAGAGAGGCCAAAGAGTGAATGTGTGGGCCATCAGCCACAGACGGACGCGGCCTGGCCGCAAGGGCAGCCACAGCCACTGGGTGTCGCAGGTGGCGGATCCGGAAGGCGAAGACTGTGATGCATAGTCCATGCAGGCCGGGTCTCCATTTGGGGCACCACGCAGGTGGACGGCGTCCCGCCACACATCATACCCTGAGACAGCCCACTCGTGCAACTGGACCCACACATACACTCCTTGCCCTCTCTGGTGCGAGCTTGGGGCTGCCTGTGCAAGCGCTAGCCTCGCAGGTGAGCATGCATATTGGGGGGCGAGGGGAGGACATGAGGGCTGGGGCGAAGATGACTGTATCACTGTCAGTTAGTACAAGGGATGACCCAGATGTGGAAAGGAAGAGACGTGTCCCGTGTGTACTGCAACTAGTCGCCAATCCAACTACCCCCATGTCCGGAATGTAAGCCCGCACCTAGGCCCGCCCATCCGCCACATCGAACATACCACCAGCACGACAACCTTCCCATTCGAAACACTGACTGGGGGTGGCGACCAGTGAACAATCATGTGTAGCCTACCCACGCGTACATGTGGGCCCTCCATGATCCATGTCACCTGCGGCAAAGACATGACATGCGCAATGAGGGAAGTGAGGAGAGCTGTCCGCCCCACGCGCAGAAGGTGCATCAGCTCCACAGACCCAGCAGCGAGTCCAGCAGGGGTCACATGTGCAGGGGCAGCTGTGCCTGGTGTGAAGGCACATGCATATAGACAGCACATCGACCAATGTGTAGTCTGCCCACATCCACAGTCCATCATCATGCGGACATAGGAATTGAACACAGGGCAACACATCTTAGTTGGTGCACCCACCGTGACCAACAATGCGCAATCATCGACGTACCCGCCCTGTGCATGGCCCCCCACCCAACGGAGGCACATCCAGTGCCACCATCCCACACACACAAGCCTTCCACGGAACATGCTGTGTCCAATGGTCAGTACAGAGTCAGCGCCCATCTGGTGGATCCTGAACAGGAGACACATGCACACACATGCCAGCTCCCACTATGTACGTCTGCCACCTGGCACGTGCAATGTAACCTCTCACCTGTGACTGCAAGCACACAGCCGTCTTGGCATGGGGCTGTCAATGTGGACACCAGTCAATGTTTCGGGAGCTGTGATCCGTACAGTGCTGTACATAGGGTGCAGTGCTGACACCTACTACTGTCTCATATCCCCTCGTGCCACAGGTCCCACTTGTATTGGCCGCTCAGCCCGTGCCCACATCGTCGTCGTCGTGTGCCATACTCATCCAGCCTCGGAAGCAGTTCCATGCTCAGCAGACACTCATGTTGCCGTGGCGTTGCCGCTTGACGAATATGCAGTCAGTCCCCATCAGCACGCCCCGCAAGTCATTGGGGCCTAGATCACCATGTGCATGCACATGGCAGTGGTATGTCTCACTTGCCATTGCCATTGTTGGGAGACCTGTGTAAGTGTATTGTGGCCGTGCCGTCCCAGCTTGACAGCTGGGCTGTGGCTCATGTGCTTGCTCAGTCATGTCAGTGATGTGTATGCGAAATTGCTATGTGCCGTGTTGCTTTGACATGTGTCCTCTGCCATTTAACCCAGGCGGAGACCGAACATTGACCGCCCATACCAATTGCTGGCGGACATGGACGATACAGAGGTAATCAGGAAGTTTCGGCTGGACAGGCCAACTCTGCATCGACTGTGTGCCATGTTAGAGCCCCATCTCCGTCCCCGCAGGGTGTATCCGACTGCTGTCACCCCCACGGCTAAGGTGATGGCCGCCATGCATTTCTTCGCCACTGGGTCATTCCAGCACACAGTGGGCAGTGGAGGAGGGATGTCCCAGCCCATGTTCAGCAAGGTGCTGAGGGATGTACTGGCAGCCATGATGCTGTGCCGGAACAGGTACATCCGCTTCCCCAGGGCTCGTGAATTGGCGGCAGTGAAGGGTGCATTCTATGCCCTTGGCAGAATCCCACACGTCGTGGGAGCCATTGACTGCACTCATGTTGGCCTTGTTCCACCACAGGCCACTGAGCACCTGTACCGCAACAGGAAGCACACGCACTCCCTGAATGTGCAAGTGGTGTGCCTTGCGGACATGGTGATCACCCACGTGTGTGCCAAGTTTCCAGGCTCGGCCCATGACGCACACATAATGCGCAACAGCATCTTGCCACGACTGATGGCCAATCTGCAACAGGATCGTGCCTGTATTGTCGGTGAGTATGTGGAGTGGTGTAGCGTGCTGGTTGTGCGATGCTGTCCCCTGTCCAGTTGGAATAGCTACGGTTCTCTGTGTCCCTCACACCCAGGTGACTCTGCGTACCCGAATGGGGCATGGCTGCTCAGTCCATTGAGGAATCCTCGCACCCCAGCAGACGATCGATACAATGAGGCACATGGGAGGACCAGACGTGTGGTCGAGCGTACCTTTGGCCTCCTCAAGTCCAGGTTCAGGTGCCTGGACCGCACCGAGGGTGCACTGGCGTACTCCCCACAGAAGGTGTGCCAGATAGTGGTGGCGTGCTGCATGCTGCACAATCTGGCCATTCGGAAGCAGATCCCCCTCATTGTGGATGACGGAGATCAACCAGGGCCCCAGCCCGCAGACCAGGACAGCTCGAGTGAGGTGGACAGCGGAGAGGAGGAAGCTGGGAATGTGCGCCAGCAGCTCATCGCCCGCTACTTCACTTGACGGTGAGTGTCCATGTACGACGGATGATGTGTCTGTATCTATGCAGGTGTGTGTGTGCTGTGTCAGGGTGGCCGTATGTTCACTGCGTGCAGTGTGTCAACGCTCCATGGCCAGGGTAGTATGCCACTGTTGGTGACTGTGGCATTGTGCCCTATTGCTCTGTGCGATGTGTGTACATTGCTTGTAGTTGTTGACATGTACTGTGTGATGGGTGTGTGACACACTCATTGAATGTGCTCCTGTTCTGTCTCCCACCCCTAGGTCCCTACAGGTCCTCCGGATTCCATTGCCATGCCACGCATCAGGTGCCCTTCCGCCCAAGGTGGCCGTTGTATTCCGTACAAATAAAACACAGGGCACAAACAGCAGTTAGTGAAAAAGGTGCATTTATTACAAACTGTGACATGTGATTGTGTGTAAGGTGATGACAAAAGTGGTGCGTGCAGTGACAATGAGCTGTCGGTCATGGCTGCGTGATGATCAGGGTGTACCCACTGGTTCTATGTCCATAGTCCAACACACACATGCCATCCAGATGGCTGTGTGGAGTGGGATCGTAGAGCAAGTCAATGCAGTGGCTGGTCAAGGAAGGCTGGCGGAAGGCTGGCTGGCTGCCTCACTTGCGACTGGAGCGTGCGAAGTCCTCCCGGGAGATCTGTTTCCTCTTCGGACGGCCCCTTCCACGTTTGGGAGGGGGTGTGTGGTGGCGACCTGCTGGTGGTGGGTGAGGTGTGCTCACTGGCTGTGGACGCAGGGGAAGTGGACACTGCTGGCCGACCCTGCGCCCTAGCAGGTGGTGGCGGAGGTGGTGTTGCTGGCCTTGCCTGTGACCCCACCGCCACCACCAGCTGGCCCATGAGGTCCACGAGTTGGTCCATACGGGACACGAATTGGCCCATATGGGCGTCCATGGACCTCAGCACCCCCAGCACCTCCCGCGTGTCAGTAGCAGACCTGGCCCATTGTCCTTGGGCCTCTTCATAGGCCCCAAGGACTCTGGCCATTTGAGGCAGGGCATGGCTCCCAGGGGAGGCTGGCGTTTCCCTGACCCTGCTCCTCCTACCAGTCCTGCTGCCACCGGCCTGCCCACTAGCCACATTGCTCACCACGGTCCTCGCTGTGGCTCCCAGGGTGGATCCAGTCGGCCGGGCCACCACCTGCGCTGGGGCTGGTGCCAGCGAAGACGTGGTGGTGGTGGAGGCGGTGGTGGTCGGTGCGGCGATGGTGGCGGTTGCGGCAGTGGTAGTGGCCGCAATGACCGTGGGTGTGGCCGCAACGACAGTGGCAGCAGGGGACTGGGACTGTTCAGCATCCCTGGATGATGGGTTGGTGGGTAGGAGGGGTCCTGGGGAGCGGCTGGGCCCTGCCACGCCAGATGGGCCAGCTTGGTGGTCCGTGTCCGAAGAGGTGGACAGATCCTCCAGATCCGTGTGTCCTCGTTGGGGGCTTGTAGGCTGGCTGTGCTGGCTGCTGTCTCCATCCCCAGCGTCCAGCAGTTCGTCACCTGTGGAGAGAATGAGATTTGTTATTGTGTTGCACCTGGCGAAGTATGTATTAGTCGTCTGACATTGGCAGTTCGTGCAATCTCGTACATGGGTTTCCCGGAGGCGAGTGTGTGGCTGTGGCATCTGTAGTTGTGTGTGCTAGGCAATGGGACTGTGTGCTGTGCACATGTGGCATGGGACGGATTGGCCATGCCGATGGGTGTGTTGCTTTGCCCCTACTCATTGTGACTCTGGTGTATGCGGGCTCCTGGCCCATCCTGGGTCTGGTTTGTACTTTGCTTTTGGAGTTCAAATGGAACGCTTAGGAACGCATATGGCAACATGGGGGCCATGCCCCAGATTCGCATTTGGGAGGGAATATGCTTTTGGGGTTCAAATGGAACGCTTAGGAACGCATATGGCAACATGGGGGCCATGCCCCAGATTCGCATTTGGGAGGGATATGCTTTTGGGGTACATGCTGTGAGCCATGGGTGCCGAACGTGACATGTGTTGTGGCAGCATGACAGTGCATGGTCTGAGGTGTGTGCATGCCTGACATGCCCTGCATATTTGCTGTCTGTTGTGGTTACTGGACATGGCATTGGACGCATCGTTATGAGTGAGTGATAGTTGTGTGCCAGCCAACGTATTGCAGTTGTCCCATCTCCTTGGTGTGCGTGCTGCCCTGTGCCATGTGCATCACTGCAGTGCTCGGGGGGGTGTGGCCCATGTTGTGTGTTGTTGCTCACAGTGTGTCGTGCGCTTAATTGACTTCTGGCACATGGTTGGTCATGGGCATGTGTCTTAGCGTGACTGCTGTATGTGTGGCAGCTGTGCGGATGACATGCCTTTCATGTGACTGGGGCTGACGGATGGGATGGATGGTATGTTGTATGTGCATGGTGTGTCTGTGAGTTTGATGGGTTCAGTGGTGTTCGTGTGCATTTCTGTTGTTCCGCTCTGTTGCGTCTAGTGTTGTTTGTCTTACATAGGCGTAGTTGTGGGGTGTGGGGTTGACAGGCAGTGGGGGCTACATGGACAGGACTTCAATGGTGTTTCGGTTGTGTGTGATGAGTTGCACAGTGGCTGCCGTGTGGGACTATATTCAGTGTGGCTTGTGCATGCAGACGTGGCTCCTTGGGTGTTGCTATGTCTGTGATGGGTCATGTGGGGTGTGAGTCTGCTGTTCATGTCCGTGTGCACATTGTTCACTTGTTCGTGACGGTGGGCGGTGCTGCGTGTCCGTGTGCTACGTGACATGTCCCATGTGTTGGTGGTGTTATGGTCCTCATGCCTCCAGTAATCCAGCCCTGTCCAGTTTCCCACCTGCAAGTTGTTCGTGCGTGCACTGTACTGGATGCCACATGGCTCTAAGCGGGGGTGCTCCATGTTGCAGGTCTGTGGGGGTGGGGGGGTGTAGTGGGTCGTGGGGGTGGCTGTACACCCACTGACACCGATTGCTGTGGACCGTGATGTCTGCCTTTCGGCTGTCGTTGTGCACTGCGGTGGCTGACACGTGGCTGTGGGGTGTGGGGGATGCTCCTCCTTGCTGTGCTGTGGGACTGGGGCCTGGTGTGTGTTGTACTTGGGCTGTCCACCCTCCCACCCACTGCACTTTGTGTTCCTGCCACTTACCTGTTACTTGTCGGTTAGTGCAGCTGTGGCGGACACATGGGTGTGGTGGGTGCTCGTTGTGGCGCTTCTGGCATATTTGGGGACCTGTTGGTGGTTACGTGGCTGGCTTAGTGTACACATGTCCCCACGCATCTTACAGTTGTTCGGTTTGGGCTGTGTGTGGTAGTGTCTGTTGCATGTGTGTGTGATGTGTTGTGTATTGTGTGCTGGACATGGGGGTGTTTGTCCCTGGGAGCTGTGGCATGGTAGTTGCGCATGTGAGTACATAGCGGTGTGCTGGTATACATTAGTTTGTACTTACCAGCCTCCACTCCCCCTGCTAATCCGGCGAGGATCTCCGGATGGATTACGACTCGCACCTTCTCCTCCCACGCTTTGAAGGTCTTAAAGAGCGCGGGATTCCCTCCGCCAGTGACGGCAGCCAGCTCTCTGTTTTTGCCCTCCTTCTTCTTGACCAGGCTCTTTACGTCATTCCAACGTTTGTTTATCTCGACTCTGTTCCTGGGCAGGGTCCCGACTGCATTGACCTGGTCTACGATCCGGGTCCACATTCTGTTTCTGGTGGCTAGTGGTGTGTGCTGGACCATGTTCCCATAGATTTGTGGGTACACCTTGATGATCTCGTCGACCATGACCGTCAGCTCCATGGGCGTGAACTTGGGCATCCTTTGTGGTGCCATGGTGTTTGTGGTGCTGGTGCGGTGTGTGTTGTGTAATGTGCAGGGGGTTTGTGGTGCCGGTGTTTGGTGGTGGTGGTGGTGGTTGTGATGTGTGCGTTTCTGTGGTGTGCTGCTGTCCTTGCTGTGTCACTGTGTCCTCTCCTCTCCTCTCTGGTTTGCAATGTAGCAAGGGGTTGTGGTCTGTGGGAGTGCTGCTTTTGTACTCACCTATGTGGGTGTGTCCTCATGGTCTGTTGTTTTCAGGTGTGTTGTGTCTGGGGTTCTGGCCTTTGTATTTTTTGTTTGTCCGGGGGGTGTTTTCGGGATGTGTACTGTGCTTGTGTATTTGTGTGTGCCTTGCTGTGTGGACTTGTTGGCCATGTTGTGTGCTATTGGTTTTGTGTGCGGATGGTTTCTGTGCAGGTACGTGGGCGCCATGGCTTCTGCCGTGTCGATTCTCATCGGCGTTGTTTGCGCTGGCGGGCGGTATATTTGTTGTTTTCCGCGCTCATGGCGGTGCGATCGTAATTTCACGTGCGGTGTGTCGGCCGTGTGGGCGGGCGGTTTTGTGTTGTCGTGCGTGTTTCCGTCCGTGGCGGGCGGTTTGACTCCGATACGGACGATGGCGGGCGGTATTTTGTGTGATTTTTCCGCCGATGGCGGTTTTCGGTTTGTGTACTCATAATGGCGTGGTCGGTGTTCAGGCGGTGTGTGCGGGCGGATTTTTGCCGCTTCCATGCCTGGCGGATTTTTTTACGCCGGGTATCGTAATGAGCCCCTAAGTGTATATATTATATATTATATGTATATATTAAATGTATTTATAAATTATATATATTTAATTTATAATTTTTAAACATTTTTAAATATTTTTAACTGTTTATTTTAATTATATGTATTATTTACTTTATTTTCCATTACTTTTTTTAACTAAAAAAAACCACGAGATTTTAAACAACGATATTTTTGACAACAATATTTTTTTTCTCGATATTTTTGTACTTACCATAATGTAGATAGGATGTCGATATTCTTGACTTCGATATTCTTGCTGCGATATTTTTGTAGGTCGATATTCTGACCTTCGATATTCTGTCAGTGATTCGAGAAAGATGTCACCAGATAGGGTGTCGGAGATCATGCAAATGAATTTGCCACACACTCAGAATGAGGGCAGGATGTTTTTGGGAATGGTGGGCTACTGTAAACAGTGGATTCCCAACTTCTTCCTGATGGCCAAGCCTTTGCAGATGCTGACACATAAAGACATGTCAGATCCGGTGCCATGGGATAACAATTGCTTGCTTGCCTTCTTGTAGCTGAGAGAGAGTCTGTGTTGTGCTCCACCTTTAGGAATGCCTGATTACAACAAAGCCTTTTTGCTGTTCTATCATGAACGAGAAGGTTGTGCGCTCTCTGTACTTACACAGTTACATGGAAGTGCTCATAGACCAGTGGCCTATTTCTCTGCTACATTAGATCCTATTGTGTCAGCATTGCTCGGATGTCTCAAATAAGTTGCTTTAACTGGTGTAAGTATTGAACGATGTGAGAGCATCCTGATGGGTCACCCACTGACAGTGTACGTTCCACACTCAGTGGAAATTCTGTTGACAAGAACAAAAACACAGCACTTGACCAATAACGATTGACAAGGTATGAGCAAGTGATTTGGCTGCTGACAATGTAACTCTGAAGCGCTGCTCTGTTAAACCCTGCTACCTTGTTACCTGTTCCAATTTTTGAAGGGGAGGCGAGTGAAGACCATGACTGTCTCAATGTCACTAAACTGTGCACCAAACCACATCCTGACATTGTTGGTGAGCCACTGTCTGACTGTGATGATGTTCTGTTTGTTGATGGCTCATGTTTAAGAGACAATGAAGGAAACCTGAGAGCAGCTTTTGCTGTCTGTACTGTTTCTGGAGTGGTGGAAGCCACTTGGTTACAAGGAGTATACTCCACGATGGGGGCTGAACTCATTGCCTTGTTTGTGTTTCTGAAAAATTTTGAGTGACGATCTATACCGACATCCAGTATGGGTTTGGTGTGGTTCATGACTTCGGACAGCTATGGTCTCAATGGGGATTTAGAAACGGAGTGATTGTGAGACAATTGTTGGAGGCATTACAGCTGCCAAAAAAAGTTCTGATGTGAAATGTTCTGCACATTGTAAGGGAACAGATTATGTTACTGTAGGAAACTGATATGTAGATGAAGTGCACGTTATTGTGCTTTGAATGCATGTACTTTCACTGGAGAATACAGAGGTGAGGACACAGAGGTGACCGATTTCAATGTGATGTTGGCTGCTGCTGATACTTGGGATGAAGTAAGGCGTCTGCAGGAGGAGGTTTCTGATGAAGAACAGTCAGGCTGGATCACAGCAGGCTGTTTAAAGAGAGAGGATTATATCTGGGTGTCGAATGATGAGAGAGCAGTTCTGCCCGGCTGCTTATTGTACCCCATGGCAGGAAGAGATACGATGGTGAGGTTGTTCAGGTAGACATGGTTCAATCCAAGGTTTCAAGTGGTTGCAGTAGCATTCTGTCCCCGATGTGTAACGTGTCAGCAAATGAACGCAGGAAAAAGTACTATTGTTACACTGAGTCACACAGGGAGGTCGGGAGGACCTTTCAATAGAATGCAGTTGGATTTTGTTGAGATGCCCATACACACAGTTACCGTTGGCTACTAGCAGGATCCCCATTGGAAACCGTTGAAGAATATAAGTATCTGGGCATAATAGTTGGTAGTAAAGGCACGTTCCAGCAACAGAAAGAAGCAATAGCAAGGAGAGGCAATGCAACAGCGGTAGCCCTAAAAAATCTTAAACTCAAAACGGCGGGACCCAGCCTTACCCCTTTGCTACAGGTGATTCAAGCTAAACTCCTACCCACCATCACCTACGGAAGTGAATGTCTACGAGGAGGTGACGTGCAGACCTTGGACAGCACAGTAGCCAGGTCAATGAGAATTATATTCAACCTTCCTAAAAATACATCTCCGGCACAAATAAGACTTGAATTCGGTCTAAGGAACCAACAAAGAGAGCGGAAGGGCGCCTATGTCAAATGCTGCCATAAAATAAAGGGAGCGGATTTGACGACCTTGAGCTCCTACCACTGGAAGGAGCTTGAAACAAAAAAAAGGTAGCGCGGCTACAACCAATCTACAAAATTCAATAGACACCCTGGCCCTACGAAATCTCTGCGAAAGCACTGGATCACATAAAATGTTTAAAGAGCTTGTAATCAAAACAGTAAAGGGGCGCTAATGAAAAGAGCTCATGGTTGGTTTGTCCTACAGAGCTACACCAGAGGTTCCCCTCAACCCTACTTAGGCGCCGGGTTCACGCGGTCAACAAAGGAGAAATACCTACATCTAAGGCTGGGCATTCTTCCATCACTGTACCATCTGCCCCTGTCGAAACACCTACAAACAACAACCAGCTGCTGACTATGCGGGGATTTAAAGAGGACATGATACATCTTTTATGCATATGCATGAGATTGGATAAGGAGCGCAGATGCATAATAAAACCTGCTTTGAAAAAAAAACGGGAATAAGATCCTGCAGGCAGGCGGTTAAAGCATGTTTTGAAGGCGAAGATTTTCAACTAGCCTGCCGCCTTGTCCAATTCTTAGACAAAACAGGAAAAATACTAAACTCCAACTAGCAGGCAATAGGTGGGGTCACCACATGCTGTCGTTTAGACACATCGCCCTTGGCACCAGGGCACTACAGAATCGTTATTTCTTGTCGTAGCTACCTGGAGCTATGCAGTGCCTGAATTGGCCATACAAGAGGAAAAATGGAAAATTGACAGCTACCCACAACTTTACAATGTAAAATTCTTAAACTTTTTAAATACCCTTCTTTCCTTTTTAACAGATCGCTTGTAAAACCCTGAGATTTATGAAATGGAACATGCTGCCACACAAATAAGGTCTTAAAATTTGAACACTTTACTATCATTGTTTTATCATAGCGCATTTTAAAATATGGTCTTATCATATGAAATATTTTGATATATCGTTTTATAGTTGCAATGGTTTTAAGTAATCACGCAATAAAGGTTGATTGATTGATATGCAATGAATTGAGGTACATTCCGGTTGTGGTGTGCATATTCTCCCGGTGGGTCGAAGCCTATCCAATTAGGAGGTGTGACAGTCTTACAGTAGCTAAGCTGTTGTTGAGGGTGCTCATTCCGAGGTTCAGATTTCCAACTACATTAGAGTCAGACCGAGGAACTCATTTTAATAATGTGGTCCTGAAGTTGCTGTGTGCAGCATTGCAGGTGGAACCGCGACTACATTGCAATTACAAGCCGGAAGCTTCAGGAATTGTGGAACAGGTCAATAGCACTCTGCAGTCGAGGTTGGCAAAGGTGTGTCCTTCGACGTCTCTGAAATGGCTTGACGCATTGCCTCTTGTGCTGATGAGTCTACGCAGTGTTCCTGATAAAAGAACTGGCTTGTCGCCTCATAAGGTTCTTATGGGGCGAGCAATGAGATTGCCTGCTGTGCCTGCCAACATGCTTGTGAACATCTCAGCTGATTTGGATCTCGACTACTCTAAGGGATTGGCTGATGTGGTTTCTTGTGTGTTTCATCAGGTGGAAGCTGCGACTGTACCCACATCACAAGATCTCTGTCAAGACCTAAATCCTGGAGACTGGGTACTAACCAAAAGGCATGTGAGAAAAAACTGCCTAGAGACCCATTGGAGTAGACCATGCCAAGTGATACTGGTGACTGCGACTGCTGTGAAATGTGGCGGAGTACCGAACTGGGTCCATGCCTGTCACACTCGTAGAGTTCCGAGTCCCTCTGAAGAAACAGCTCCCCTCCCAGAAGCATTGACAGAAGTGACGGGAGAGTGGCAGGAGAGGACAAGCCAAGCTGAAGAGGGACCGGTGGAAGCTGAACAAGCCCTAGAGCAATCCGAGGGGGTCCAGTCGAACAGGACACAAATGTCAACTCTGAAGAGGAAAGAACATTGGCGTATGGACCAGAGTCCGACCTGGATGAAGGAACTAGTAAAGTGAGGTGACAAGTGAAGTTGAAATCGAGAGTAAACCTGAATGAGACCTAGCCAGAAAAAAACAGAGAAGAAACCTAAGACTCTCATCTGAAAGAGAGCTCGCACCGATAAGTGAAACGTCTGAATTGGAGCAAGGTGAAGCTGAAGGTGAAAGACTGAGCTCGAGACGGTCCAAAAGGATTAGGGTGCCTTGTCGGAGGTACTCATCTCCTGAGTGGACTTATTTGGCTGCCAATGCCGACAAGGGCGAGCTCCGGGACATCGGTGCTCATAATCGACATCCTTCTGAAGATTCTGGGGACTGATTTGAATACTCTTCTTTCATTGGCTATTCCCTGCCCACCAAGAGTGAGTGGCCTATGAAACTTGGTATTGAACAAAGTTTTCTTTCCCCATTTGAGCTCAGAGCAATCACCAGTAGAAGTTGCAGAATTGAGAGCTGATCTATTACAATTGATTATAGATGAATTTGGCTCAGAACTTATTAGGGATGTTGAATGAACTTTTATAAACTTTATCAAAGTGTTCATAGAAGATTACCTAGGCCTGAGTGGACGAAGAATACATTTAGGGGTTTCATATAGAAGAAGATGAAGAAGGGCTAAGGAAGTCTTATGGACTTGTGTAAATAACTTCAAAGAAATAAAAGAAACAAAAGAAAAGGAGAAAAATGCTGGATGCCCTGCTTAAGAGACTTTTACATTTTCCTGCTTTGTGGGAGCGGAGCCTAACGGAGAAGAGAGACTGTGTGGCTTTTGTTTTCTCTACTTGAGATTTGATCTGAATCTAATTTAGAATGGAGTCTGGAAATCCAAACAGTAGACCCAAATGTATTACAGGTACCAATATAACAATTGTAGTGGTAGTGATAGTAGTACTAATTGTAGAATCACTTGTGGAGATACTCGAAGGGGAGACATGTAGGGCTAGAGTCCCTGAAGTGCTTACACCTACATAAATAGTTTCAAGGTAAGGTACTCTAGGATCGGAGAGAGGTTTTTTGCTCAAGGAGAACAGCATCTCCATGTAGACTTTCCAAGGGGGATTATACATTAAATGCGAATGCTAGGTTTTTATATGAATATGTAGACACAACAGAAGCCAGAGATTGTTATGTTTGCATACAGTTACCCGCATCAGTGGAGGAAGGTATCACATACCATCATCTAGCCTGGCATTAGTTGTAGTTTGATTCTTAGTATGTTTTATAAGAAGAATCATTATGAGTATAATTTTCTAACTATGATGTAGTACTTTCTGAAGTGCCAGCATAAAAACACCTGAATAAATATGACACAAAGAAGACAGTTGAAATAATAGGGAATTATTTTGTACCCACTGCTACGCTAGACACTGCTTATGCTCATAGACACAATTTAACTTGTACATTAACTGACAATAAGAAGAAATTCATAGATCAGGTAGAAGATAGATTTAGAGTTATAATTAGTGAGGGAAATAAACAAGACAAATCTCCATACTGGAGGAAGGAAGAATTAGGTAATCGTGCTACCGGGAGCTCAGGACCACTAGCTTTGGATTGGCAACACCAAGGGAGACTCTGTATTCACCAAGCTGAGAGTGGATATAGCTCTGTGTTTGTGGGAAAGAGTGAGTGTGATCATACATTTTTGGTTCATTGTCCTTGGAAGATGTTTTTAGACTACACTGCACATATTACACTAGGAGTTTACTTTGTGTGTGGGAAGATGGCATACTTGAGACTGCCTAGCAAATGGTATGGTACATGGTACTTAGCAGTGGTGTTTCCCAAAATATACCACATGGAGAATTTGGAAGATTATGGAAAAGAATTGAAAGTCAGACAGAAGCGTGTATTGAATGCTGGAGACGTTGTGGGAGATATTTTTGGAGCACTGATACCAAGCTTAGGGGTAGTATTAAATGACATCAAGATTATACAGTTGTTTACCATAGTTGATAAGCTATCAACCATTACTGCTAGATCTCAATCAATCAATCAATCAGGTCACTTATAAAGCACACCACATACCCGCGAGGGTCTCAAGGCGCTGGGGGAAGAGGGGGGGGTGCTGCTACTGATCGAAGAGCCAGGTCTTGAGGAGTCTTCTGAAGGCCAGTAGGTCTTGGGTCTGCCGAAGGTTGGTGGGGAGGGTGTTCCAGGTCTTGGCGGCGAGGTGGGAGAAGGATCTGCCGCCCCCGGTCGTTTTCCGGATGCGGGGGACTGTGCCGAGGGCGAGGCTGGTGGAGCAGAGCTGGCAGGTGGGGGTGTAGAAGATGAGTCGTCTGTTGAGGTAGGCTGGTCCGGAGTTGTGGAGTGCTTTGTGTGCGTGGGTGAGGAGCTTGAAGGTTATCCTCTTGTTGACAGGGAGCCAGTGCAGGTCTCTCAGGTGGGGTGTGATGTGGCTGCGGCGGGGGATGTCGAGGATAAGACGTGCAGAGGCGTTCTGGATGCGTTGCAGCCAACTCAGGAGCTTAGCTTTCGTTCCTGCGCAGAGGGCGTTTCCGTAGTCCAGCCTGCTGGTGACGAGGGCCTGGGTGACTGTTTTTCTTGTTTTGGTGGGGATCCACTTGAAGATCCTGCGGAGCATTCGGAGGGTGTTGAAGCAGGATGAGGAAATGGCGTTGACCTGCTTAGTCATGGAGAGGGTGGGGTCGAGGATGACCCCTAGGTTGCGTGCGTGGTCGGTGGGTGTCGGGGCTGTTCCCAGTGATGTCGGCCACCAGGAGTCGTCCCAGGCTGAAGGGTTGGAGCCAAGGATGAGGACCTCCGTCTTGTCCGAGTTCAGCTTCAGGCGGCTGGTCCTCATCCATTCGGCGACGGCCTTCATTCCTTCGTGGAGGTGGGTTTTGGCGGTGTGAGGGTCTTTGGTGAGGAGAGGATCAGCTGGGTGTCGGCGTAGGAGATGATGTTGAGGTTGTGCTGTCGTGCGACGTGGGAGAGGGGTGCCATGTAGATGTTGAACAGCGTCGGGCTGAGGGAGGAGCCTTTGGGTACGCCGCAGATGATCTTGGTGGCCTTGGATCGGAAGGGGGCGAGGCGGACGCTTTGAGTTCTGCCGGAAAGGAAGGATGTGGTCCAGTCCAGGGCCTTCTCTTGGATCCCGGCGTTGTGAAGGCGTGTTCGTAGTATGTGGTGGCAGACCGTGTCGAAGGCGGCTGATAGGTCCAGGAGGATGAGGGCTGCTGTTTCTCCATTGTCTAGCAGGGTCCTGATGTCATCGGTGGCGGCGATGAGGGCGGTTTCGGTGCTGTGGTTGCTGCGGAAGCCGGACTGGGTAGGGTCCAGGATGTTGTTCTCCTCGAGGTAGCGGGTCAGTTGTTTCTTGACTATTTTCTCGGTGACCTTCGCGGTGAACGGGAGCAGAGAGATGGGTCGGAAGTTCTTGAGGTCCTTGGGGTCTGCCTTGGGTTTCTTGAGTAAGGCGGTGATCTCGGCGTGCTTCCAGCTTTCCGGGAAGGTTGCTGTCTCGAAGGAGATGTTGATTATTTTCCGGAGATGGGGCGCGATGGCTGTACTGGCTTTGTTGAAGACGTGGTGAGGGCACGGGTCTAGCGGTGAACCGGAGTGGATGGTGTTCATGATCTCGCTGGTGTCCTCGTCGTTGATGTTGGTCCAGGAGAGCAGGCGGTTGGTGGTCGTGGGGGCAGTGGTCTCGGTGGTTGCCGGGGCGGTCGTGGTGTTGAAGCTGTCGTGGATGTCGGCGATTTTGCGGTGGAAGTAGGTGGCCAGTGAGTCGCACAGGTCTCGCGACGGCGGGATGTCGTTGGTGTTGGAGCTGGGGTTGGAGAGTTCCTTCACGATGTTGAAGAGCTCTTTGCTGTTGTGTGCATTGTTGTCTAGGCGGTCTTTGAGTGAGGCCCTTTTGGCGGATCTGATGAGGTGATGGTGACTGCGGGTGGCGCTCTTGTGGGCGGCGTAGCTGTCCGCTGTCCGTTCGTGGAGCCAGATCTTCTCCAGTTTTCGGCATGTTCGTTTGGAGGCCTGGAGGTCTTCGGTGAACCAGGTGGCTTTCTTGCTGGTGTGGCTGTTGGGCGGATTCTTGAGCGGGGCGAGGGTGTTGGCGCAGTCATCGATCCACTGTCTGAGGTTGCGGGCGGCGGTGTCGGGGTCGGAGGGTTTGGCGGGTGGGCTCAGGGCGAGGGTGGTGGTTAGCTGGTCTTCGGTGACTCTGCTCCAGCAGCGGCGAGGCATTTGTTGGGTGCGGTGGTGCATGGTGGGCTTCCTGTAGGTGAAGTGGATGTTGTGGTGGTCGGTCCAGTGGGGTTCGGAGGTGTGGTTGAAGGAGACGTGTGGGCTTGCGGAAAAGATGGAGTCTAGCGTGTGGCCGGCGGCGTGGGTGGGTGTTGTCACGAGCTGTCTGAGTCCGAGGGTGGTGAGGTTGTCGATCAGGGTGGTGGAGTTGGTGTCCTTGTTGTTCTCGAGGTGGAAGTTCAGGTCCCCGAGGAGGATGTAGTCCGTGGAGGCGATGGCGTGTGTGCTGACGAAGTCAGCGATGGAATCGCTGAACTGTGGTCGGGGTCCGGGGGGTCTGTAGATGAGGGTTCCTCTGAGGGTGGTGTTGGTATCGGTGTGGATCTGGAAGTGCATGTGTTCGGCAGTGCTGAGGGTGTCGTTGGTGTTGGTTGAGACTCTGAGGGTGTTCCTGTGGACGATGGCGATGCCTCCTCCGACTCCGTTGGTGCGGTCCCTGCGGGTGATCTTGTAGCCGTCCAGGATGGCAATGGCGATGTCGGGGGCTGAAGCGGGGTTCAGCCAGGTCTCCGTCAGGAAGGCGACGTCTGGGGAGGTTGAGTCGAGAAGGTCCCAGAGTTCGATGGCGTGTTTGCGGGGCGGAGCGGGTGTTGAGGAGGATGCATCTGAGGTAGTTGGGTTCTTTCCTGGGCGGTGGTTTGGCGGGGCGGGTGCTGGCGAAGCTGCAGTTCCGGCAGGTGAAGGGCCCTTGGGTGCGCTCGGGGTGGCCCGGTAGCAGGCGTGATCTTTTCCGGGATTGAGTGCGTGGAGGGTGCTGGCGTCGTATCGGTGTCTGTTGATGTGGCGGGCGTGGGGGATGTACGGACCAGGGGTTCTGGCGCTGGGCGCGGTCCAGGCGCAGACGGCCTTGCCTTAGGCGCGCCTTCGGCACGCCAGCTGCGCGGCCACGCAGCGGCCGCCATAAATGGGGAGGTGGGAGGGAGGAGCAGGGAATGGGGCAGCGAATGGGCAGTGAGGGGGCGGGGTCGCAGGGGCGCAGCGGCGGGAAACAGGCACAGAGGAAAACGAGCACAATCAGGGGCAGCAAGGGGGCACAGAGGAAAAAACGAGCACAATCAGGGGCAGCAAGGGGGCACAGAGGAAAAAACGGGCACAATCAGGGGCAGCAGGGGGCACAGAGGAAAAACAGAGCACAATCAGGGGCAGCAAGGGGGCACAGAGGAAAAAACGAGCACAATCAGGGGCAGCAAGGGGGCACAGAGGAAAAAAACGGGCACAATCAGGGGCAGCAAGGGGGCACAGAGGAAAAAACTAGCACAATCAGGGGGAGCAAGGGGGCACAGAGGAAAAAACGAGCACAATCAGGGGCAGCAAGGGGGCACAGAGGAAAAAACGAGCACAATCAGGGGCAGCAAGGGGGCACAGAGGAAAAAACGGACACAATCAGGGGCAGCAGCAGGGCACAGAGGAAAAAGAAAATGAGCACAATCAGGGGCAGCAAGGGGGCACAGAGGAAAAAAACGAGCACAATCAGGGGCAGCAAGGGGAAACAGAGGAAAAAACGGGCACAATCAGGGGCAGCAAGGGGGCACAGAGGAAAAAATTAGCACAATCAGGGGCAGCAAGGGGGCACAGAGGAAAAGCGGGCACAATCAGGGGCAGCAAGGGGGCACAGAGGAAAAAACGAGCACAATCAGGGGCAGCAAGGGGGCACAGAGGAAAAAACGAGCACAATCAGGGGCAGCAAGGGGGCACAGAGGAAAAAACGGGCACAATCAGGGGCAGCAAGGGGGCACAGAGGAAAAAACGAGCACAATCAGGGGCAGCAGGGCACAGAGGAAAAAACGGGCACAATCAGGGGCAGCAGCAGGGCACAGAGGAAAAAAAATGAGCACAATCAGCTGGCAGCAGCAGGGCACACAGACGGAGCTGTGTGGTGGGGGAGCGACCTACCAGTCAAGCTCAGGGGTGGCTCTCCTCACCACGCAGCGGCCGCCATAAATGGGGAGGTGGGAGGGAGGAGCAGGGAATGGGGCAGCGAATGGGCAGTGAGGGGGCGGGGTCGCAGGGGCGCAGCGGCGTGAAACCGGCACAGAGGAAAACGAGCACAATCAGGGGCAGCAAGGGGGCACAGAGGAAAAAAACGAGCACAATCAGGGGCAGCAAGGGGGCACAGAGGAAAAAACGGGCACAATCAGGGGCAGCAAGGGGGCACAGAGGAAAAACGAGCACAATCAGGGGCAGCAAGGGGGCACAGAGGAAAAAACGAGCACAATCAGGGGCAGCAAGGGGGCACAGAGGAAAAACGGGCACAATCAGGGGCAGCAAGGGGGCACAGAGGAAAAAACGGGCACAATCAGGGGCAGCAAGGGGGCACAGAGGAAAAAGCGAGCACAATCAGGGGCAGCAAGGGGGCACAGAGGAAAAAACGAGCACAATCAGGGGCAGCAAGGGGGCACAGAGGAAAAAAACGGGCACAATCAGGGGCAGCAAGGGGGCACAGAGGAAAAAACTAGCACAATCAGGGGCAGCAGCAGGGCACAGAGGAAAAAACGGACACAATCAGGGGCAGCAGCAGGGCACAGAGGAAAAAACGAGGCACAATCAGCTGGCAGCAGCAGGGGCACACAGACGGAGCTGTGTGGTGGGGGAGCGACCTACCAGTCAAGGTCAGGGGTCGCTCTCCTCACCACGCAGCGGCCGCCATAAATGGGGAGGTGGGAGGGAGGAGCAGGGAATGGGGCAGCGAATGGGCAGTGAGGGGGCGGGTCCGCAGGGGCGCAGCGGCAGGAAACAGGCACAGAGGAAAATGAGCACAATCAGGGGCAGCAAGGGGGCACAGAGGAAAAAACGGGCACAATCAGGGGCAGCAAGGGGGCACAGAGGAAAAAACGAGCACAATCAGGGGCAGCAAGGGGGCACAGAGGAAAAAACTAGCACAATCAGGGGCAGCAAGGGGGCACAGAGGAAAAAACGGGCACAATCAGGGGCAGCAAGGGGGCACAGAGGAAAAAACGAGCACAATCAGGGGCAGCAGCAGGGCACAGAGGAAAAAAAATGAGCACAATCAGCTGGCAGCAGCAGGGCACACAGACGGAGCTGTGTGGTGGGGGAGCGACCTACCAGTCAAGGTCAGGGGTCGCTCTGTTGCTTATAGATGGTGAAATGGTTTCGATCAGGGCTATGGTGATGCAGAATCGACTAGTTTTAGATGTTTTGCTTGCAAAAGAAGGCAGAGTCTGCCGGATGCTGAAAGTTCAACAGTGTTGTACTTATATTCCTGACAGAAGTAAAGACTTATAGAAGTATATCAGCAATATTATGGAGTTAAATCAGGAATTGAAAGATTTCGTGTTTTGGATAAAATAGGACAGGGATTTGGTGCAATTGGAAGATGGTTTGCAAACTTAGGTAGTGGATTGTTTGGTTATATTGTGTGACCAATATTGATTGTTGTCATCTGCATCATTGTTTTGATCAGAATGGTGAGAGGATATAAGTGGAATAGAGCAAGGCAAAGGGAAAGAGTACAGAAGGAATAGACAGGAAGACAGAGAAGCTGCACGACAATTACTACAATAATCTGAAACATATGGAGGAGTAGAGAAAAAGAAGAATGGCGACATCTGTTTAGATCGGTCCCTCCGATTAAGAGTACCTAAATGATCATCTGATAGGCTTATCTGATGAGAAAGGATAATTATTTTGATGACTTAACGTCATCAGAGGGGGACTGATTTTTTTTGTTTAACTTTGTTTTTAATATTATTGTTGTTATATTTGCAGTATACATTACATTTGAACGCAACTGTGTCACAGTACAATTTGAATCTTAGCTTGTACAACTAATACAGTTATGGCAGTCATCATTTCCATCATTGTCGACTTTTACAGGCCCCATGTATGGGCCCTTGGCATGCCATCTTTACATGCAAGTTTAATCTATAAACAGTTTGATAAAAACATAACTCTTAACAGTTTATCCTACCACCTGGAACATTTACAGTAAATCTATGCGTCACTGCATGCATCACGCCCGTAACTTCCCATTCACACTGCAGCAGCAGTCTGTCTATTACGGCTGTGTGTAGTGTGTACCCGGTGTCCCATACCTTCTAATAATCAATAGCCACCGTTCAGATGGTGCATTATGATGCTCGGGGGCTGATTATATGTCCGAAGAGAGAGCAGGCAAGGCACTGGGGAGGGAGGAGGGGAAGAGGAGAAGTGCGCCGCGTCATGAGAGGCAGGAGGGGGGAGTGGATGTACACCACCCTGGGGGAGAGGGACGGGGATGGGAGGGGAGGGGGGAGGGAAAATAGCATTTCTGCCACAGACACATACAGACTACCATGGTAGAGAGCTGTGCGCCACTCTTCTGTCCGTATTGTAAGTTATTTACTATTGCCTATTCGTTATCAACTGCAGGTTCGTCCACCTGTGCCTCTAAGTGATCGCGGCAGGCTGTGCGGAAGTCAGCCAATATTGCGTCCCATGCCTCTGCTATTGGCTGTTTTCGCAACCCTGTGGCGTCTTCTCGGCGAAGCACCACACTTTCCGCTCGTGCCCAACACAGTAGGGATTGATACCAAGCTACTGCTACTGGGAGGGGCAGGAGACTTCCAATGGCGTGTGAGTAGATGTTTGGCAACTATAAGGCCCAAATCTATGTATCTAGAAGTCACTTTGTGTCTCTTGGATCTTGGGAATAGTCCCGGAATACACACCTCCCATGACCAGTCTAAGGTTCGCTCCGTGCAACTGGGCCAAACAGCTGATGACGGCCCCCCAATACGTTTGAATAGCAGGGCATGACCACAGCACATGCAATAAGTCCGCGCCAGCCTCATCATATCTTGCACACTTAGTATCAGTTCGAGCGAAATACCTATTTATACGGTCCGGTGTCAGGTAGGCTCTATGGACGATGTAATATTGAATAAGACGGAATCTGGCATTACGAGGGCTTCGCGTAGGACTCTCGAGTACCTTTTCCCATTCCCGGTCTGTGGTGGGTCGCCCCAAGTCTGCGTCCCAGTGGGCATGGAGGGGCAGCAGTTGCGGTGTTTTGTGGATTCTGAGGGATTCCGCAAACCACTTGGTCAAATGGTGGCCTGTGCCCAGCTCATGCAGGTATTGAATGGTTAGCTGGGTGGGATGTTCCTGCGCCACATCACCCCACAGCGCGCTAAGTGCATGTGTCACTGCAGCATGTAATAGAAACTGACCCTGCGGTAAGTCCGAACCCTCGGCTAGGTCTGCAAACGGGTTGAGCTGTCCATCATTGTACAGATCGCTTAGTGTCTGTATACCAGCCTCTTCCCAATGCACCAGATCCATGCTTGTTACTGCCTTAAGCCTCCTGGGTGTACCCAGTATAGGGAGTGATGGTGCATATGGCACTACATGGCGTGTGATGCGTAGGCTGCATCAATAGCAATGATACACCACCTGGACCAGCAGCCGTGTAGGTATACTGCCCATCTGACCCGGATGAAACAGTGTTACGACTTGGGAATGGGTGAGCCCGGGCGTCTGCACTGTTGTGTCTTCAAGTTGGCCCACGCTGAGCCAACGCGCCCCCCATTGAAGCTGCGCAGCTAGATAATATTGCTCCATAGTGGGTAGAGAGAGTCCTCCCTGGGTGGTCAGCGGGTACATTTTAGCTAATGATACTCTGCTTCACGATCCATGCCATATGAATTGCCGCAAGTCGGATTCCAAATTTTTTAAAAAGGGCGGCCTAAGGTGTAATGGCAAATTTGTGAAATAATAAAGGAGGCGTGGCAGGCCACCATTTTTAACAATGCAATCCTGCCCATAACCGCTAATGGCAAGGTAGCCCAGAAAGCAATCTGAGCCCTCACCGCTGTGACAGCACGAACCAAGTTGCCCTCGAGAAGGTCCTGCGGGTCTCTCTATATAAGAATCCCTAGATATCGGAACGCTTCAATCTGCCAGTGCACAGCCCTGCCATTGACTACTAATTGCGGGTCGGGAGTCGATTCTGCAAATGGGTACAGACATGACTTTTCCCAATTCACCTTTAACCCCGACATCGAGGCGAACCCAAGCAGAGTGGCTGCAATTGCTCCACATGGCTGCCCCACATCTCTGAGTTATATTAACAGGTTGTCCGCGTATAAAGAGACTGCATGCATGCCATCCCCCAACGGGATTCCTCAGTCACCTTGCATGGTACGAGGCGCCTCAGCCAGCGGCTCAATGGTGAGCGCAAATAACAGTGTGGAAAGTGGGCAGCCTTGTCTTGTGCCGCGTTCTATGGGGACCGGTGTTGATACATATGGGCCTGTCTTGACCCTGGCTGTGGGCCGCTTGTAGAGCAATTTAACGAGGCCCAGGAAGACCTCCCCCAATCCATACCTGCGCAGCGCAGCAAATAGGAATTCCCACTCTAAGGTGTCAAATGCCTTCTCCAGATCTAGCACTAGGCATCTGGCATGCGCCCAGCTATCCCCAAAGCAGCACGCCACTCGGAAGAAGCATCGCAAATTTAATGATGTGTTGCGAGCGGAATCGAAGCCATTTTTGGCCACGTGTACCAGCTGAGGCACCAACGGGGCCAATCTGTTCGCTAGTATTTTAGCCAGTACTTTATAGTCGGTGTTAAGTAACGCCAGAGGGCGGTAAGATCCTATTAGTTCCACATTCCTGTGAGGTTTGGGCAAGGACACCAGCAGGGACTCACAAAGCGTGGCCGGGAGCATGCCCACTTCCTGTGCGTTGTTATATACTGCGAGAATAGGCGGCGCCAGGAGCTCTTGATAGGCCTTATAGTATTCGGCCGGGTAACCGTCAGAGCCTGGCACTTTGCCTATAGCCAGTGAGCTTATAGCACTGTGTACTTCCAACAGTGTGAGCGGCTCACTTAGTTCGCTTCTGTGTTCTGCTGTGACCTGGCGCAGAGGCAAAGGAGCAAGAAAGGTTTCTATGTCCGTTAGCGTTGCTCGGCTGACCGATTGATACACTCTGGTGTAATGGGCAGTGAACTCACCATGAATTTCATGCTCTGTGGTAAGCAGTGCTCCGTAGCGCAGGTGTCTGCGCGTATTCCTGCCGGATCATGCACGCCAGTAATCTACCCGCTCTATCTGCCGCAGCGTGAGTGCGTGCAGCATGTGACGCGTAATTCAAACAACGTAATCGCTCCATCACCTCAGCATGTGGAGCCTGCTGCATATCAATGCCTTGCTGCGTATCAGTGCCCTGCGCTAATTCAGCCTCGAGTCGGGTCAAGGAGTCCTCAATGCGCTTCACTTCTTCGTCTAGTTGTTTCCTAATGCTCCAACTCAACCCCATACAACATCCTCTGACCACCACCTTGCCTGCGTCCCACAGGGTACCTGCATCCGCAACTGACCCCGTATTATGTTCAAAGTATGTTTCTATCGCTGCATTTACTGCTTCTCTAAACGGTGGGTCCTCCAGTGCCATAGGTTGGAGTCTCCACAGACGAGCGGTGCGCCCCCCATCCTCACCTCCCAGTGTCATCACGTGTGGGCTATGGTCAGAGTTCGTTTTGCCAAGGTAGTCCGCAGTGAGACACCTTGCCAACAGTGGTGCGCTTGCAACAAAACGGTCAATACGTACATATAGGAAACTGGCTCTATATATACTACACCAAAATGAGGTATAGTGTGTATAGAGTCCAGGTGACCCCAGAGGTAGGCAGAGGTTAAAGTTAGATAGTACCTTACTCTCTATTTGTGGTAGAGTGGTCGAGCAATAAGGCAGTATCAGAGGACAGTGTTAAGCATTTGATGTATCCACTCAGTCAGCAAATGAATTCACACACTCAAAGACTGAACTCTAGACCAATTGTTTTTGTATAAAGAAATATACTGTTGTTTTATTTTTAGAACCAAGCAAGCCTGGCACAGGTAAGCATTGAATACTTTACAGTAATAAGTTGCTGATTGTAGAACAGTTTGAAAATGCAATAGGAATTGTACTTTGTTTGATTTACAAGGGATGCAGTAGGTTGCAATACTTAGCAAATACAGTACATTGAAATGAATAGGCTTTTTCAGTAAATTACAGGTAAGTTACTTTTCACATTACTTTTCTAACTCAGTGCTGGACACCTAGATTCAGCACTAGGACATTTCCTGCAAACAGGTAAGTAAATACGTTTTGGTTATTCGTGCGATTTTTAAAGAATATTTTTAGATTTCAAAACTCCACACAAAAACATTTTGGAAGAAAATTGTCAATGTTATCCTATGGAGGAAAAACAGGTTATCGGTTCAAAGGTAAGTTATCGACTGTGGGAGTTAAGGTTCTGGGATTAGACTCAGGGGTCCTCCAGGGTCAGTGATGCACTCTTGTTATACCCTCAGCAGCACTAGGGCGGCCGGGTGCAGAGTGTTGAGGCCCAATGTTATCCTATGGAGGATAGGGCGTCTCCGGTTGGTAGCTGCTGGCAAGCAGGCCACTAGGTTGCAGGAGCCAAGTTCCTAGACTTTAGCTCAGGGCAAATGGGGAAACAGATTAGCACCAAAGGTGCACCCTCAGCGGCACTAGGGCGGCCGGGTGCAGGGTGCTGTTTCGACTTCGGAAGCCCTGTTGTTTCCAATGGAGAACCTCCGGTCAGCAAAAACACTGCAGGCAGGGAGACGAAGGACTTCTGGGTGCGACCACCACTTCGAGAGGTAAGTTAGGGGTTGGTTAGGCACCGTTGGTTTGGGCACACAAGGCCGTGGGGCGTCGGGTGCAGGGGTGCCTTTTGGGGTCGGATCGGCTTACCAGCTCCGGGTCGCGGTTAGGGGGGTCTTCTGGATTTTGACTGCAGGTGTCGGCTGGAGGCTTGAGGCAGGTCAGGGGTCACCGTATCTCGGTTCAGGATCACCGGGGTGACCTCCTCGTGGTGTTTGCCCACTCGAGCTCGGGCTGTGGATGGCGGGTACAGAGTCGGGCAGGTTCGCGGTCTCCAGCTGCTGCCAGAGGTTGCAGTCCGAACAAATCCGGTGTTCACGGGAGAAGCAGTCTTTGGAAGTGAAGGCAGGCAGGTCCTCCGGGGTTTTCGAGGTTGCTGGCTGCAGGACACACCGGTATTTCGCAGGAGCAGGTTCGAGGGGAGACAGGCCGGTAGGGCTGGGTCCAAGTCAGTGTGCGTCTTCCTCTTGTTAGCTGGCTGCACGGCTGTTCAATCCTTCTTCTTGTTTCATGGCTGGATCTGAGGAAGCAAGGTTAAGGATGCCCCCTAAATACTAGATTTAGGGACGTTACAAGTAGGTAAAGGGCAGGGACCAATGGGTCCCTTCCCTGGGGTGGGTACACCCCCTATCGTGCCACCCTCCAGTGGGAGGTGGGCAGGAGCCTGTCCCTGGTTGGTTGGGTCCCCCCATCCTCAAGATGGCGGGGACTCAGAGTTGTGCTTCACTTCGCCTCCCCCACCTGAGGGGTGGAGTTGGCAGAGGTGGGCACACCTCTCTCCCTCACTTGTTTTTCCCGCTGGTTCTCCCGCCCAAAGTGGGGGGCAGAACCAGTGGGGACCAGTTGCTGAAAGCAGCAAGTGGTCTGGGAAAGCTCACAAAGGCGGCATGCCTTTGAAGCTTCCCCTTCGTGAACCCTACCCATCCTGGGGGAGGAGACTTGGCACCTCGTCCCAGTATGTGCATTGTTTCAGGCCCCCGAGAGCAGCAGGCTCTTGACACAGGGGTCCAGAAACATGTCTGTTGATGGCAGCCTAAGCAGCCACTCAGTCGGGACACTAGAGGTGGGTTCGTTTTTAGGGGGAATCTCTGAGATGCCCTCTGGGTGCATTTTTCATTAAATCCCACACTGGCATCAGTGGGGGTTTAATGTGCTGAGAAGTTTGATACCAAACTTCTCAGTTTTCAGTGTAGCCATTATGGTGCTGTGGAGTTCGTAATGACAAACTCCCAGCACCATATACTCTTAATGGCAGCACTGCACTTACAATCTCTAAGAATGGACTTAGACACTGTAGGGGTACAGGGCTCATTCACCTGTACCCTCACCACTGGTATAGTGCACCCAACTAGAGGGGTGACTGATCTATGCCAGGGCAGTGGGTTGTAGGCATGGCACAAAAGGATGTGTGCCATGCCGACTCTTCACTTTGTTCTGCACCAAAACACGCAGCCTGCAAAGGCAGTGTGTGAGTGTGGCAGTACAGGACCTCTAAGGGTGGCACAATAAGTGCTGCAGCCCTTAGAGGCCTACTCTGGTCACAGTGCCCTGGGTACCTGTGGTACCATTTACCAGGGGCTAACCTGTGGCCAGAGATGCCAATGGGGTTTAGTTTTGGGGAAAGAACACAGGCCCTGGGAACCTGATTGGCAGGGACCCAGGGCACACCAAGTAAAAGTGCATCAGTAGTCTGGCAAAAAGTGGGGGGTTTACTGCAACAGAAACCCACTTTCCTACAGTACATGAAGCCTGTGCGGGTGTGAGTAGTGTGAATACCTCCGAGCCCATGGGTGAAGAGCCCTCCATACATCCGATAGATCCCACCTATGTAGCCACTCCCCTAGATTCCTAGTGTTGGCTGGCGCAGCCGTCTGCGGCAGTGGCGGGAACGACCTGTCTAATGTTGTATCTAAGACCGAATTAAAGTCAACGCCCAGTAGCCAGGGAATGTGGCACCAGCATGAGAGTAGATCTGTCAGTGTCTGCCAAAAAGCCCCTTGTTCTGTGTTCGGAGCGTATATGGATCCTAACAAGTGTAGACAGCCTCTGGCAAGCACGTACCTACCATATTGATCTATATCGGTCTCTTCCGACTCGAATTGGGTACCAGGCTATATCCAAATCAGGGCTCCCCTGGCATAGGCCGAGTAGCCTGTAGCTAGTATTTGACCCCCCCCCCCCACCTCTGTTGTAACAAAACAAAGTTCTGGTTGTGAGATGTGTGTTTCTTGCAGGAGTGCCACGTGAGTGGCATGCCACTTAAGATACGCGTATGCTCCATATCTGCTGGCTGTTGTATGGAGCCCCCTAACATTCCAAGTGATTACGTTTGTGGAAGGCATATGGCATGTTGAGAGAGTGACGTGTTTCGCAGGTTGCCAGCAATGCTAAGGGTGCATCAGAGGGGGGGACTGATAGAGCGAACATTTGTATCCTATTTGAGGTACATGTTATGAGTGCAATGTAACCTTTTGTAGTATGCACTCACATATTATTCAGTGTTACTTGTGAAATTAGATGCTAGAGGAGATGTGAACCCATTGACATGTCCTTGTGAAGTTAACCAATTTAATGTGAAGCTAACAAACGATTCGTAGAATTATGCTGGCTATGTAAAAACGATGTAATACACTTATATAGAGCTCATTAGTGATGTGACGCATTGACATGTTAAATGTATTTTGAATGTTTTCAGGCCAATGATGTATTTGGAATAGACGTACTAAAATAGTTTAGTGAATGTTTATGTTGAACATGGTAATGATTTATAGAAATGTTAAATGCAAATTCCATGGTGCATTCATTATTTGAGCCCAAGTTGCAGCCTGAATTCACAGGACATTTTAAATGTTCTCATTTCTGAAATTAATGCTTAGATGCCCATGCAAGTCTTGTAGAATATTATTTGTTTCCATGCTTTGCCTTGCAGGTAGATAAACGTCTGTTAGTGAAGATTAAGGGTATTGTTTCCATCAGATAGTTGAGGAATGAGGCGTTACATTGGCTTTTGGCTATCTGATTTTTTATGAGACAATTGTTTTTTTGGAACGCTTTTATGGTTGTATTTTTTAACTGAATAAAGCTGAATTGAATTGAATTGAATTGAGGCGTTACAGTTAGCTTGACCTAGCGAAGATAAGGTGAAGAGAGGTACGCTCACACGAGAAAATGAGAAGAGACCAAGGACAAACTGTTGCTGAGGGGTGTACATGGAGATGGCCGTGAAAGGAATCAACGTTATGGAAAACTTTGTGGCTGAAGCTTACTGTAGAGTATGTTTGAGAAAAGCATTATGGAACATTCGCTGAATACAATTTTGAATATATGATGCATTGTAGAGATGGACAAGTGCCCATTTCCATCTTGCCTTTCCGACAGAAAGCACCTGATTACTAGCTTGCTTCTTTCTTGCTTGTGGCTTTATGCTGCTTGACCCATCTGATTGTGGAGTGACTTCTTAGAAAAATTCTCACCGCTGACACCTTTTCTCTTTCAAACCTTTACTTAAATGCTAAATTTGGGATGCCACCTCTAGAGTCAGAGTAGGGATAGACAGAATTAAATGCTTTTCTCCAATGAACTGCTGATGCAGGGGAACCTTGATTCTTGCTTTCTGATTACCTGCATAATAGTAAAAGAACTTCTCGTACTTCTCGTGCTGCATCGAGTGAATCTCTTCAGGATATTTGGATTTCTTCTATTTCCTCTGTACCTTTATACTCTAATGCTGAGATTCGTATATGTCCAACTATTTTTAAATTTAGTCCAACTATTTTTAAATTTGTAATAAACTTGAATAACCTTCATTTGGTTGTCGACCTGAGTTATTGTGTTGCCATATTGAGTTACACTGTATATTAAATTGATTTACAAAATCTTCCTCCCCTTTACACTTTCATGCTGCTAAAAAGAACCATCGAAAGATCGACATCTGAGGAGAACTGAACGCAATGGCCCAGGCTCTTTCACTGCTAATCTTCAACCACCCAACTCGGGGACCGATTTATATGTTGGCAGGAAGGGAACTCTATTGCAACAGCGACAGAGTTCCCTTCCCGCCAAAAGAGTGGTCCGCCTGCCCGATTTCTTTGTGGGAGGACCATATGTTTGACTACGGTGGTTACAACTATGTCACAGTCATAGCCAAATTTCTCAGACGCCCTGAAAGAGTAAGGGCCATCCAAGAATTCGCTGAATGTCCATTTGACCAAAGTGGATGAGCGGCTATGTAGCCTTTTTTAACTGTTCTTTACTGCCAGGTAAACCTTGGCGGCAAGGGATAGTAAAAAACAAACTATGCCCTCTTCACCAATGAGAGCTGACTCCCAAGACGAGGGATCATTATCTTATTTGTTTTAAAAAATAAAATCCCGCTTCAGGATTTTCTTTTTGAAAATTAAAGAGAAACCAGTTTGGTGCAAGACTCCATTGTGTTGGCGGTGGTTCTACCAATGCCTTTGGTCTGGCAATTTGAGGTTCTCATTTCTGTTGCATATAATAAGTATCTAAAAATAAATACATAAATAAATAAAATAAATGCAACAATCACGTGAAGAAGATCCTATGTAGCAGCAAAACAATAGTCACAGACAAACCAAGGTAGTTGAACTGATTCACTCTAAATACCAACATACTTGCTGTGCAGATAGAAATGGAGTACAAAAACATTTCTAAACGTTAAGGACTAAAATGAGCTTTTTTTTTCTCTTAAAAAGCCAGCACATAATCTTCTGTTCCATAAGAGAGGTAAAGTTTAATCTTTACATGGCACTCTAAATCTGTACATATACGCTATGCTTACTTGCCGCTTGGTACTTATCACCTCAGTGCTTTCACATTACTAAATGCTGCCTTGCTTTTTCAGTGTGAATATAAATCTACAGAGGTAGGGGCATATTTATGAGAGGAGTTGCATTGCTCTTGAACGACACAACATGGTGCAAGAGCGATACAAATCCAAAATACAATTTATGAGTCCATGCAAGGCCACCTTGCATGGACCTGAGTGGCTTCATAAATCAGGAGTAACGCAACGCAGCACAAATTGCTGTATTGCGTTATTCTGCCCTGGGAAGGTGTTCTATGGGAGTTGCATGGGTGTTACCACACAATCCCATGGATTTTGACTCATTCCCAGCTTTACCAAAAGTGGTAGACCTGGGAATGTGCCAAATAGATATGCCTTCTCAGGGGAGGTGAACGAGGAGAAATATCTTTATTTTTGCTCATTACTTCCTCTTTCTATGTATGCTGCATTCTAGAAAATGCCTCAGGGGATTGTTTTTGTGCAGGAAGGTGCCCCTTCCTGCAAAAAACAATTCTCCTCATTCCTACTCTTTCCCTGTAATGCAGCACAGCAAGGTGATTTGCTGCGCTGCATTGCATTACAAACTCATAAATATGCCCTTTGGTGCCCTAAGGCAACCTCAGATGCAAGATACTCAGGGCCATATTTATGGCAAAGTCACGCAGTGAAGCAAACCACCATGCTGCGCTGCGTGACAGGGAAAGGGCAGGCCTTTATCTCAGTGCTGGCATGGCTTGGCTGCCTAGCACCAACGCAGGCACCCTTGCACCATGGCACAAGGGTGCCTGTGCTGTAAGGAGGATTGTTTTTGTGCAGGAAGGGACACCTTCCTGAATAAAACCAATCCCTCTGAGACATTTTCCTCTTTCTATGTATGCTGCAGAGTGCAGCAGACATAGACAGAGGAAGTAACAAGGAGAAATAAAGATATTTCTCCTTGTTATGTCTCACCTGGGAATGCACAGCATTTTGGTGTATTCCCAGGTCTACTACTTTTGGTAAATCTGGGAATGCGTCAAAAACTATGGATGTTGCATGGGAACACCACCCAACCCCTATGGAACACCTCTTTGTCACAGAGAAACGCAACAAAGCAATTTGCGCTGCATTGCGTTACTCTGGATTTATGAAGCCACTCAGAGCCACTGAAGGTGGCCTTGCATGGCTTCATAAATCGCATTTTGGGCTTGTGTCGTGCATGCACCACATTGCGTGGTGCAAGTGTGACACAACTCCACTCATAACTATGCCCCTCACTATATATACTCTTCATATATTATATGTGAGTACTGCTTCTACAATTGTATGTGCTTTGTGTGTAAAAACAGCTTAAAGAAAATGGTTCTCACAAAATGTCTTTATCGAACTAACAATGATGAGATTTTGAAAATAAAATAAATAATCAAGAATGAGTTTCACCAGGTTGAAGAAGCAACCTGGTGAATGCCTTTCTTGATTAAAAATTCCTTTCTTCTGGCTGTTTTTTTAGCTCTTTCAAGCCACCCCATTTTAACATCCGTTCCTTTTTTTCCATTTTTATTTAAAGAACCTCTTTAATGTACTTGTGGTACTCCACAGCTGGCTTTACACCTCTTTTTGTCTTTAGAAACTCCTTACAGCCTCTCAGACTTTACTCCAATTTGTTTACAAGCCCCTTACATCCCATCCTGCTTCACTCGATTGTATGACTGTACCATGCATGCAATTACCATGCATGCATTTACTATGGTGTCAATACAGCGCATGTGTTTTTACCACGCAGGCATTTACTACATTTTTTTTACAAAGCATATCTGTCGTGTAGTTCTTATAGTACCCCTGCAGGACCTGCGTGTTTGGATAACATATACGCCGGGCTTGGTGGCAGACGGACTCCGAGCACCCCCACTGTATATGTTAGCCTGGTTTGCATTAGCAAGCTCGCAGTGCCACTAATGTCTCCTCTTATCGGGGAGAGATTAGTTTCTGGCAACCTTAGAACATGACAACCCTGATTCCCTCAGAATCGTGGAAACAATGTACTACCTTTCGCTCAGTCACTTGTGCTTACTTATTCGGTTTGTCTCAGAGAGTTACACAGAATAAACAGTTGGGCGTTTCAATAAGTATTTATTGAACAGTTGTTATTCTAGTGTAAAATATATGTGCTGCGGTAACCAGCAGACAATAGCAGAGATATATTGTCAGCAGTACGATAAAAGCAAAGGGATAGAACAGTTCTACCATATTGCGATAATCATGAGTACATACATGAATATAAAAGCATTATGCAAGTGCGCGTACTCCTACGATGCCTACCTAGATGTACCTGAGTGTACCTAGCATATGTGTGTAGGTCTTAGAAGCTAAGAGCCAAGAATCCTCCTAGGATTTAGTTGAAACCCCATACCTGAATAGAGAGAGTGTGGGACCCCGTCCTGGTCTCGAGTTGGACACCCCGTCAGGGCTGTGTCAGACCACTGTCAGCTGGAGCGACTGCATGCAGGAGCCTCAGCGTCTCTGGTCAGTGTGTCAGCATGGAGGTCTCGGTTCCCTCTGTCTTACCGGGGCAAGATGTGGTGTATTTATACCCTAAAGAGTCTCGGTCCTCAGTATGGTTTGTATTGGACATGAGGAAGACGTCAGGGGTGAACTTTGTACATACATATTATGCACGTGGTGTATTCCTAGAAAGCCATGCATAATTAATGAGTACAGTGTGGGGATGTGTTTGGAAAAACCCTGCTGTATTCAAAACCACAGGATAGATAATGTTCAGCCCTCAGAGCTTGTTGTGTACTAGCTGGGACCAATGTAGGTGAAAGATCATGCCTATATAAGGAATAATGACTATAATAGGACATGTACAGTTGTGACCATAATTGGGCATATGCAGCTATGACCATAATAGGGCAAGTACGAATATGACCATATTAGGGTAAATATGAGTACGTTCATTTTAGGGCATGTACGAACGGATCTACATTAGGGCCTCTATGCGGGATATAACATATCCTTTTACCACGCATGCCTTTACTACGAAATTTTTGTTGTAAAGCCATAGTTGGTATAGGCATAGGTGCACAAAATTTGGCATGTGTAGTATTGTGCACCACCAGCAGGGCTCCGCAGGCCAAGTGTGAAGTGCTACCATGTTAGCTGCAGGGTGGCGCATGTCCGGAGGCCTCCATGAACCCCTCAGTGCTCCCTGTTGCAAGGAGCCAGTGACCAGATGATGCCAGTGGGGGATAAGCACCACCATCAGGAAGGTGGAGGCTGGTCATGGGTCCTCTAAGTCCCACCCCAATGGGCAAACGCACATTCCGGGACGGCGTAGGCATATCCCAGGAGCCCCGTCGGCCGTTCGTCACAAGAACCAAAAGGCTGGCCGCATGTCCTAGGACACGCCCTCCTTGACTCTGCTGCTGGTGTGCACCAGCACTGAAGCCCAATACCAGAGAGTTCTTTAAACTGTCCTGCCTCCGGCTCTGAGCCCTAATATCCAGCCTGTGACAACCCCCTTGATTCTGTAGCCTTTAAAAACATCCCGTCCTTGAGCCCAAGCCTGCCTCCTGGGCCCACCCCTATTACCTAATATTATAACCCTATTACCCCAGGACAACCCCTGAGGCCTAAAATCTGGAGAGCAGCGTGATCGAAGACCGGACCGTGACCGGACAGCAGCTTTAAGTGAACAGCCGTAAGTGTGGGGAGGTCCTGTATTTGTTTTTATAATAAACATATATATGTATATATATATCCAACAAAGTATTGTTGTGACTTTTTAACAAACATTACGCCACGGCCACAGCAGTTCTTTCAGCGTGAACTGAGTCACAAGTAAACAGAAAAAAGACGATAAAAAACAATAAAAGGGGGCAGGGTAGAAACACCCTTACCCCCAGGCCCGCTCAGGGGGTCCCACAAGGACCCCCAGGGCCAAAAAAAGCATTTATTTTTTAATAATTTCGGCGGAAATCGCGATGGGGTCGCGAATCCTGCCGAAATTATAAAACAAAAATGAAGCGCGGGCTCCCGCGCTTCGTTTTGATAAAGCCCCTGGGTGGGCCAGGTCCCGGGGGTACTTGCAAATTAATTAGTGGGGGCCGCAGTGCCCCCCGCAGCCGCGGGGACCGCCACCTCCCCGGGGCTGTAAAACAAATGTGTGGGTGGGTCCCAATCCCCCCACGCTGCCCCGGGGACCGCCACCTCCCCGGGGCACTCTATATTTAAATTTGTGGGTCCGCAGCAGACCCCCAGCCCCGGGGACCACGCCTCCCCGGGGCTATTTTGACAAAGGTAGGGGGGCCACGCGGCCCCCCTCCTGGAGCCCTTGATGGCCCTGGGGAACGCCACCCCCCAGGGCCGGCTCCTGCAGTGTCCTGGGGTGCTCACCCCCGGGACACTTCTGTTTGCTATGGCAGGGCAGGAGCCGTGCGGCTCCCGCCCTGTCATAGTGATCTAGCGGTGTACTAATAACAGATACTCCACTAGCATATACTCACCTGGGCCCATATAACTTCTTCCACTAATACCTAGTAGACCGCTGGAGCTTGTAGTTTATAGATTTCATGTTTCCAGGAATAGTTATTATTCTGTTCTAACTAAACCTTTTCACTGATCAAAAAGTTCTTTCCTCTGGTCGATGGACCATTAGTTGGAACTAATTGATGGTGATAATTAGCATGACTTATTAAACATTCTTTAATAAAATAAAATAATCACAGACTCGGGAAGTTTTTAAATCTTTATCTAAATTAATTGAATGTGAACCATCTCAAAGTTTCAGTACAAACACCCTCATTCGCAAGAGTGTCAATTCAATCAATAATCAATAAGCAAAAATATTTCAGACTCTCACAATAACTATGCTTAGAAAGGAGAGGACAGAGAGAGAAGAACATCTTTCAATACAATACATTTTATATTTACCCTGAATGGTGCGAAGACCAACCCCCTGGCCAAAGGGCTGGTAAGGGTCCCCCAGGATAGATCAGGAGACAAAGACTTCAGGACAGGAATCAGGACAGGATACTTCACCTCTCTAAAATACCAACAACTGCGCCGCACCCCTCTCTGACACTCTCTTCCTCCTCGTGGTTCTTCCGCGATCTTCTTTCTAACCCAATGAAATTAAGATGGAAGTTTCTGAATTCAGTTACTTCATCAGCGTCTTCACAGCATCAGCACCACCCACAGCCCCGACAGCTTCCCGAGCTCTGCAGCATCGACGTCTCAGCTTCTCTGCGCTCTCTCTCTAACTAAAACTACCTCAGTTATACCTTTCAATATTCATGTACCACCCATTAATGTTTCAATTTCATAAAATACTAACTCTGATTGGTCAGGCGAGGGGATGATCATCACACCATGCTTACATTTCACTTATTTCATTGAACAATTGTTTTAAAACCCATCCCCTTAAACTTTATTAAATCGTTTCCTTTCCCACACATCTCCATACTTTATTAATACAAATTGTTTCAATCTCATGAATAAGGCTCCTTCATATGAACTCTTCACCCTCATGTTCCCAGGGCACATCTTTCTCGTCCTTGGACGATTGACAAGTCCTCACTCATCCTTCTTTATTCTCTCTCATGTGCGCATGTGCGGGATCAAATCAGTCAGCTCAATTCAGACAAGTGTAGAAGGCCCAAATGCGCACTAATAACAAAATCAAAAGAAGAAATGTTATTCTCAAAAATAAATGGTTTCACTGTATACCACCAACCTTTACTCTAACCCTCTTTAATTAGTATTACCCTTTTCTGCATTTGCGTTAATATAAAAACTTATTTTCTATTTAGCCAAGCAGGTGCCATGCATGTGAACTTTCAAGCTGCCATTTTAATGCCTTTTGCGCATGCGCAAGATTTTCCCTCCAAGGATTAAAACGTCATACTACGTAGATGCAGTAGACGCATGCGCAGTAAAGATCCCTTGTTAGAGTGCGTTTTAGTCCTTTGTTCATTTTGTTAAAGTTAATAAACACATACGCAAGCTTCCTTGTCCCGCGTGTCTTTCTAAAATACGAATTATTAATAACAAACACATAGTTAGTAATTCGTTAATGAGTTAAAACGAAAGGATTGCTTCCGAGCGAGTCTCATTTATGAGTCCTTGCTCCATCAATAGCAAACACTGGTTTGGATTTTGGAAGCGAGAGCAGGTTTCCTGCTCTCGCTTCAAATATCCAAAGCAGATTGCTTTTCCACGAGGGGAGCTGCATGTCAGCAGCTCCCCGTGTGGAAAAGCAATGCTGGCTCCCGCAGGAGGCAGGGAGCCGGCGGGACCGTGGGGCATTGGGGCTCCCCCCACGGTCCCCAACGGAGTGGCCAGGCCCCGGGGGATGGGGTCCCCGGGGCTAGAAGTGGCCCAGGAGGGGGCCACGTGGCCCCCCTCCCCCCCCCAAAAAAGGAAAGGCCGGCCCCGGGGGATGGGGTCCCCGTGGCCATAAATGGCCTGAGGAGGTGGGCCACGCGGCCCCCCTCCAAATATTTAAAAACAAAATTTAAATACTGGCCATGCCCCGGGGCCGAAAATGGCCTCGGGAGGGGGGCCACGCGGCCCCCTTCCCATTTTTTTTCAAAAAAATAAACAAAATAGGGGTCAGGCCCTTGGGGATGGGGTCCCCAGGGCCCAAAAAATAGGAAAAGAAGGGGGGCCACACAGCCCCCCTTCTAAAAAAAAAAGAACAGGCATCGTACCGGAGGCCCCGCCCCCTCAGTGCATCACTCTGCAAACGCGCCCCGTGGCGCGTTGTAAGTTGGGGAATTAATTCCCCTTGAATACTGGGGGTCCCTGGGTGCCAACTAGCCCACCAGGTACCTCCAGTAAGTGCCACAGAGCTGCGTTGCAGAGAGGTGTAAAAAGGGGCGGGGCCTCGGACCACCTCTCTGCAATGCAGCTCTGTGGCACTTACTGGAGGTACCTGGTGGGCTAGTTGGACCCCAGGGACCCTCAGGATTCAAGGGGAATTAATCCCCCAATTTAAAACGTGCCACAGGGCGCGTTTGCACAGTGGTGAAGGGAGGGGGCGGGGCCTGATGTGACATGTGTGCAAACACGTCCTGTGGCGTGTTTTAAGTTGGGGGATTAAGTCCCCTAGAATCCTGAGGGTCCCAGGGGGCCAACTAGCCCACCAGGTACCTCTAGTAAGCGCCGCAGAGTTGCGTTGCAGAGAGGCGTAAAAAGGGGCATGGCCTCGGACCACCTCTCTGCAACACAGTCCTGTGGCGCTTACTGGAGGTTCCTGGTGGGCTAGTTGGCCCCCAGGGACCCTCAGGATTCAAGGGGACTTAATCCCCCAACTTAAAATGCGCCACAGGTTGCGTTTGCACACTTGTCACATCAGGCCCCACCCCCTCCCTGCACCACTGTGCAAACGCACCTGTAGCGCATTTTAAGTTGGGGGATTAATTCCCCTTCAATCCTGAGGATCCCTGGGGGCCAACTAGCCCACCCGGTACCTCCAGTAAGCACCACAGGGCTGCGTTGCAGAGAGGTGGTCTGTGGCCACGCCCCTTTTTACACCTCTCTGCAAAGCAGTTCTGTGGCGCTTACTGGGGATTCCTGGTGGGCTAGTTGGACCCCAGGGACCCTCAGGATTCAAGGGGACTTAATCCCCCAACTTAAAACACACCATGGGGCGTGTTTGCACAGTGGTGAAGGCAGGGGGTGAGGCCTGATGTGTCAAGTGTGCAAACGCGCTCCGTGGTGCGTTTTAAATTGGGGGATTAAGTCCCCTTGAATCCTGAGGGTCCCTGGGGGCCAACTAGCCCACCAGGTACCTCCATTAAGAGCAACAGAGTTGCGTTGCAGAGAGGTGTAAAAGGGGCGTGGCCTCGGACCACCTCTCTGCAACGCAGCTCTGTGACGCTTACTGGAGGTACCTGGTGGGCTAGTTGGCCCCCAGGAACCCTCAGGATTCAAGGGGACTTAATCCCCCAACTTGAAACGCACCCCGGGGCGCATTTGCACACTTGTCACATCAGGCCCCACCCCCTCCCTTCACCACTGTGCAAACGGGCCCTCTGGCGCATTGTAAGTTGGGGGATTAAATCCCCTTGAATCCTGAGGGTCCCTTGGGTCCAACTAGCCCACCAGGTACCTCCAATAAGCACCACAGAGCTGCGTTGCAGAGAGGTGTAAAAATGGGCGTGGCCTTGGTCCACCTCTCTGCAAAGCAGCTCTGTGCCGCTTCCTGGAGGTACCTGGTGGGCTAGTTGGCCCCCAGGGACCCTCAGGATTCAAGGGGACTTAATCCCCCAACTTACAATGTGCTAGGGGGCACGTTTGCACAGTGGTGCAGGGAGGGGGCAGGGCCTGATATAAGTTAGCAATCCTGCTGTGTGGGACTTACTGGTGGTAATAAAAGGGATAGTTGGCCCCCAAGGTTGATGTTGGGGGCTAACTACTCCTCCTGTTACCTCCAGTAAATCCCACACAGTGGGATTGCTAAGAGGTGTTTCGGAGGCCACGCTCACCTTTCTCCACCACTCTGGAAACGCGACTGGTATGTTATAGTTAGAAATTAGCATTTAAAAAACCTTTGAAATTCACTGAAAAAACCATAGGTTTCAGGGACGTTATAGTTAGAAATTAGCATTTAAAAAACCATTGAAATTCACTGAATAAACCATAGGTTTCAGGCATGTTATAGTTAGAAATTAGCATTTAAAAAACCTTAGAAAATCACTGAAAAAAAAACAAAGGTTTCAGGGACGTTATAGTTAGTTGGACATTTCACTCATACAAAACCAGAGAAATTCCGCCGTTATAGTTAGTTCAGCTAACTATAACTCGCGCCCCCGCAATGCACTGCTGATGACGTCACATATTACATCATTCATGACATGGTCAGTGACATCACTGATGACATCATCCAAGTGAAAATCAGATGCACCTCCTCACACTCTAATATAACCTTTGATACACCCACTGTAAAATACAGACTACCATTTTTGAAACCATCGACACATCAATACCAGTTACTACATACGCACTCACTGATTCCTAGGTCTACTCATTCCCCCATACAATCACTCATACATACAGTCACTCATCAATACAACACTATCATATGCACTCATACAGCTATACAGACACTCACACACCGCCACTCATCCATGGAGTTACTCACACACCTAGTCAGTCATGCAAAGAATCAATCACACTCCCATTTATTCACCTATACAGTTATACACACACCACCTCACTTATTCATACAGATACTAATGCATACTTACTCTCTTATACAATCACTGATACAAGTACACACTCATCCATACAGCCACTCTCACAATCACTGACTCTCACGTATATTCATTTATATACTCCAACTCTCACATACACTGCCTTTTACATATGTAGTTACTTGGACATGTACCACTGAGACATCCATTCACTCACCAACACACCCATTCACACACTCACCCACCCATACAGCTGTTTCCACATGCACTCTTGAACCCATACAACTAGTGAATCAACCACTCACACATCTATGCACAGAGTCACACACCTCCCACCCACCCACACACACTCAGGCACCCATACAAATACTCAGGCAACCAATCAATAACCCATATAGACACTCATGTAGCTAGTGACCAACCCATGCAGCAGCTTACACAACAACAGACAGACTGATACAGACATTCACACAGTTTGGTCACTAACCCATGCATTCAGTAAGACACATTTAATCACTCACTTATACATTCAGTCACGCACATACTAAATCCTCCATCCAGACACTTATACACCCACTCATTCTTCAATACACTTTGGCATATATATAAAACATATTTAAACTTTACAGAAACACACAGACACTGGATGATGTCATCAGTGATGTCATCAGTGATGTCATTTGAGATGTCATCAGTGATGTCACTGACTATGTCATGAATGATGTAATATTTGACATCATCAGCAGTGCATTGCGGGGGCGCAAGTTATAATTAGCTGAACTAACTATAACCGCAGAATTTCTCTGGTTTTGTACGAGTAAAATGTCCAACTAACTATAACGTCCCTGCAACCTTTGTTTTTTTCAGTGAATTTCTAAGGTTTTTTAAATGCTAATTTCTAACTATAACGTGCCTGAAACCTATGGTTTTTTTCAGTGAATATATATATATATATATTTCAGCTCCAGGTCTGCCAGTGCTCCTATACTCACTACCGGGTGCTTGGTACACAAGGGCAGTCTTGCGGTTAATTTCAGCGCTCCAGAAAGAATCACCAGCACTCGTGTGGGGTTAATCCTCCTTTGGATTTAATGGCACAAAACAAACAAACGCGTTTCGGCGGTACGCCTTCCTCAGTGTTGGCGGCCGCCGCTTTCGTGCCTCATTTTATTTGAACAAAGTCATCACTTTTAATTGAAAGTCATGCAGGTTCAGGTCGTGCCATATTGGTGTGGTTAAATGCACTACCACAGATATCTCATTCTTCATAGCAGAGATATTGTACATTCCTTACACCTGAATTTGACATTTCAAGAGATACTCGCAGCATGGTACCAAACATAATTGTGCCCTGTATGGGCTTACGCTGCTGGATGCATTGATACACAATTCACCAAATTCGTCAAATTCAGGTGTAAGGAATGTACAATATCTCCGCTATGAAGAATGAGATATCTGTGGTAGTGAAGATTGCAACTTGCACCCAGCGTTGTAAGCCCATACAGGGCACAATCATGTGTTATCGCGCTGCAGCATTTCTTGAAATGTCAAATTTTTGTGTAATGATGTACAATATCTCCACTATCATAAAATGAAACAGCTGTGGCAGTGAAAATCGTAATTCTCCGTCATTGCGGTTGCAGTGAATAGCTAATTCTGCCTTTGTAATGCATTTTACCACTCCAAAATGGCGCGACCTGAACCTGCCTGACTTTCAATTAAAAGTGATGACTTTGTTCAAATAAAATGAGGCGAGAAAGCAGCAGCGCCAACACTGAGGAAAGCTTACCGCAGAAACGTGTTTGTTTGTTTTGTGCCATTAAATCCAAGGAGGATTTAACCTCGCGAGTGCTGGTGATTCTTTCTGGAGCACTGATGTATATATATAGATATATATTACCCACTGGCGGATGCCAGTAGGTAGTTATAGTTAGAATACCTTGTTTCTTTTCAAAAAGTGTTTTTTGATTTGCCAATATCATTGGCGCCGTTTGACGAATCTTCGCAAAATGTTCAAAACTAATGGGGCGCTCTGGTCACCTCCTGTCTTGAACATTTCAGGATGATTCGTCAAGCGGGGGCCGAGAAAAAAGGGGGGTCCCAAAATGTGTTTTCTCCATGTTAATTTCCATAGGAAACTTTTGTCGCAGCTACAGCCCAAACTCTTAAACGGAATTACACCAAATTTGGCAGAAAGGTAGCTCTTGGTCCAGAGTGCACTCTTTGCTTTAAATGGTGTAAATCCGTTCAGTAGTTTGTGAGAAATTTAAACATTAACAGATATCCATATTTCAGGATTGTGAGATCTGATTGGCTGAACCCTCACGATCGAACCTGAGAACTGATTGGCTGCCAACACTTCAAACCAGGAAGTGTTGGCAGACATCTTGTGACTCGGTTGAACCAAGTCACAAGGAAAAAGGAAAAAAAACAATTAAAAAAAGAAAAGGGGGCAGGGTAGAAACACCCTGACCCCCTAGGCCTGTTCAGGGGGTTGCACAGGGACCCAGGGCCCCAAAAAGCATTTATAAAAAAAAAAATAGGATTCTCGCTAGGTACGCGCATCCCCCTAAAAATAATAAAAAACAAAGCACGGTCTCCCGCGCTTCGTTTAATTAAGCCTCCGGGTGGGCCAGGTCCCGGGGGCAATGACAAAAAATGTCATATGAGGGCTTCAGGACTAAAGTGGACTTCATCGCCCAAGCAGAAGTGCGCCAGGAGGTGCAATTGCAGAGTGGTGTAAAAAGGGGGATGGCCTCTGACTACCTCTCAGCAATCCAGTTGCGTGGGGCTTACTCAAGGTAACAGGAGGGCTAGTTGGCCTCCAGGGACCCTCAAGAGGCAAGGGGACTTCATCCCCAAACCAGAGCACGCCAGGAGGTGCGTTTGCAGAGTGGTGGAGAAAGGGAGTGTGGCCTGCAACCACCTCTGAGAAATCCCACTGTGTGGGGCTTACTGGAGGTAACAGGAGGGCTTGTTGGCCCCCAAGGACCCTCAAGAGGCAAGGGGACTTCATCCCTCAACCCAGAGCATGCAAGGAAGTGCGTTTTCAGAGTGGTGGGCAAAGGGGGCATGGCCTGCTATCAGAACTTAGCAATACTGCTATGTGAGACTTAGTGGAGGTAATAGGAGGGGTATTTGGCCCCCAAGGATTTCCTTGGGTGCCAACTACCCCATCTGTTACCTCCAGTAAGTCCCACACAGTGGAATTGCTAAGAGGTCTTTGGAGGCCACGCCCCGTTTGTCCACCACTCTGCAAACACACCTCCTGGAACACTACTGGTTGGGGGATGAAGTCCACTTTACTCCTGAGGGACTTTGGGTGCCAAGAAGCTGTCCTGGTACCTCCTGTAAGTCCTACACTGCAGAAATCCTGAGAGCTGGTCAAAGGCCCAGCCCCCTTTCTCCTCCACTCTGCAAACACGACTACTAGTTGAAGAAGCATTTGCGATGCAATAGGTCTCGCATTTGTGAGAGTAGGGGGTTGATATTTGATATTTATTAGCTTATAAAGCGCCCGAATAACCCCAGCAGGGGCATCTCCGCGCTGTGACTGCTACCATCAACCAAGAAGACTCGCATCAGAACAGAGAGGTTTTTTTGGCAGTTTTCTAAATCTCAGGTAGTCGGGCATTGTCGTAGATGAATGGGGAGTTGGTTCTAATGTTGGGGGGCAAGGTGGGAAAAAGCTTTACCACCCAAGCGAGCTTTTTTAAATCGTGGGGTGCAAAGTAGTGATTTTGATCCTGACCGAAGGGATCTAGAAGGCAGGTGCCTTACAAGTTTATCTGAAATGTAGCTGTGAGAAGTTGGCCTGGCATATGGTGTCCACTAATTATAGTGGGCACCTTGCACCAGTCCAAACAACCCCTTATTGGAGATAGGTTAAAGACAACCTTTATTGAAAGCTATCCTAGTGGTAGCTATGGAGAGCAGCCTTCAGGCTAAGTCTTGAAGGAATGTAAAGCAGCTTGTTTTACCAGTCTATAATCTCTTGAGTGACCAAATGAAAGAGGACCACACCAGGTATATATTCAAAATATATGTATTTATTACTAAACACACCCCTCTAGTCTCTTTATGAGGCTAGAGTTCGAAGTACATAAGTTATAAGTTAGTTATCTACAGTAATAGCACAAATACACGTTTGAGCCCTAGGGGCGTACCAAACCATATACCAATAAAGTGGTATAAGAACCACGACTGAGCTAGACACAGGGCCTAGAGCCTGTAGAAGTGCTTGGACCACAAGGAACCACCCAAGGTAGTGACAAAGGGGACCCACGGGGGACGCGTGCAGTGTGAGAACACAGCCGCGAATCGCCGTTGACTTCTATGGGGAAAGTCGCGGTTGGAAGTTTAAAGAAAAGGGACATTTAGAGGAGGACTTGGAGCAAACCCTTTTAGAACTAGGCTGTTCTAGTGTCAATACCCACGGGAGCACCGGAGTACTTGAGTTACCTCACCCAGGGGAGCCGGGTGCATAGGTGTCTTTCGGGGTCGGGTTTCGTCGTCGTTTTCAATGGCGATCTGCTGCAAAGTGCTGCTGGCGGCCAAGTCGAAAGTGTTCGGGTGGATCCAAAGGTGGATCGAAGATCTGAAGAACCTGAAAGCAGAGGGGACAGAGTCTGGGTCACTAGCCAGTGACCAGGAAGGCGATGAGCAGATGCCCACCGAGGTTGAGTGCTTCAGGTAGGTTGACAGTTGTCTTGACTCTTCAGCCACGAGGTCCAGGAGGTGTCAACGATGACCAGGAGCTGGATTCGAGCTGTCCCATGATGTCTGTCGATGGCAGGGGTGTCGGCGACCGGATTGGACCCAACAAGCCTTGGCAACGGCAAGTCTTGTGGAAATGGAAGAAGGACGATGGTGCAGTCCAGCAAGGTCTGTGGGACTCACCCAGCGAGGATAAGTCAGGGCACGCATGGAGCAACCAGGGAGCCCAAGCAGAAGAAGATTGGCCTTTGGGAGTGCCTACTAGCCAATGGACTAGCGACCATGAAGGAGCCTCGAGTGGACGCACTTAGAGCTGGCTCACAGAACACTCGTGGAGTGGAGGCCAGTGATCTTCGGTGCAGTCGGTGCTGGAGGCTGGGGCTACTCGGAGCCCAAATCACAACTTCGTGGGAGACCCAGAAGAGGATGCACTTGCAAATGCAATCGGTGTCCAGGGGTCATGGTTCCACGTTACCCATGACAGCTACGGGCCTCAGCTTTGCTGGGGACTCAGGGCAGCCTTGGGGAAGTATGGAAATCCACCTCTGGTGATGCAAAGACTTCGGCGTCCGGCGGGAGCTTCAGCGATGCAGACCAGACAATTGCTTCTTTGGTGCCTGCCAAGCAGGGGAGTCACTCCTTGACCCCAAGGGAGATTCTTCAGTCCTCTAATCTTGAAGTAGAGCGTTGAAGGTCCAGGATTCTGTGTCAGAGTTTCGTCCAGGTAAATCTAAAGTCCTAAGGACTGGGGTCCCATACTTATACCAAGTTAGGGGTTGGACATACTCTGGGGACCCACCTATGGGAGGGTCAGGGCAGAGGGGTGGTTACACCCCTTTCCCTTTGTCCAGTTTCACGCCAGAGCAGGGGCTGGAAGCCCCTGAGCCGGTTTGAACTGGGGTATGCACAGGGACACCAAATGTGCCCCCAGTGCAGGACTTCAAAGCACCAGAGAGTGCTCCCGCCCAGCCCCAATACACACTATCCTGTCTGGGGAGGTGGTTACACCTCCCTGGGACAGGAAACCTATTGTCCAGGCCTCCCCTGCCGGAGTTTCGGTCAGCAGCAGGAGGCCAGACTCGTGTCTGTGGCAGCGGCATCCATTTTGTGATGCCAGGGCTTGGAAAGAAGTTACCGGGCAGGCCGGTGTGTACATGTCTCTCCCTCTAGAAGGGTGGAATGCTACCCCCGCCGCCAAAACTGGTGGGGGGTAGTATTCCAAGATGTTTGACACCAAACACAACATGTTTTCGTGCAGCCATCCCAAAGTTAGCATTTAACGCAAGGTTATAATGCGCTTAAGAGTATATGGTCAGGCTGCACTACAAACAGCATCAGAGAAGGGTCTCCGAATGCTGCAGAGGGGCCCTGCTCATGTAGGGGCACCCTCTCACATAGGAACCACGCACTCTGCCTCCAGGATTGATAAGGCCTGCCATAGGAGTGACTTATAGGTTTATATGTGTGTATGTATGTAGTGATATAGGTAGCCTATATCACAGTAAGGGGTGCATGCGCCACCTTACCCATGCTGCAGTAGCAGACCTGTGGTGTCATTTTGGATGGCCTTCCAGGGGTGGCACAGTACATGCTGCAGCCCCTGGTAGGCCTCTGAGGTACCTATGCCCTGGGTACATAGTATACCATATACTAGGGACTTATAAGGGCACTCCAGATTCCAATCAGAGATGTGCCTAAGGCACATGGAAACCATTTTAGAGAGGAAGCAGCTAGGCTGGGGTTCTGATTAGCAGGGCCCCAGCCAGATTAAAGTCGAAAAACAGTGAAGCATCAGCAAAAAGTGGGGGTACCCATGTGAAGCAGATCCTACTCTCCTACACAACCCCCCCAAACGTAGGGACATTAAACGAACCTTGCCCAGTTAAGTCTTCATGTTCTAAGTGGAAGTACCTAGAGAGTCCATCTGCATTGGCATGGTTACTCCCAGGTCTATGTTCCACTGTGAAGTCCAACCCCTGTAGGGAAATGGACCACCTAAGCAGTTTGGGGTTTTCACCCTTCATTTGTTTTAGCCATAAGAGGGGCTAATGGTCTGTTTGAACAAGGAAGTGAGTACCAAACAAGTATGGCCTCAACTTCTTCAGAGCCCAGACCACAGCAAAGGCCTCCCTCTCAATGGCTGACCAACGTTTCTCTCTAGGGGTCAGCCTTCTGCTAATAAAAGCTACTGGCTGATCCTGACCTTCATCATTCAATTGTGACAGTACAGCCCCTACCCCCAATTCAGATGCATCTGTTTGGACAATGAACTTCTTGGAGTAATCAGGACTCTGTAGAATGGGAGCAGTGCACATGGCCTGCTTTAGGTCATCAAATGCCTTTTGACAGCTAACTGTCCACTGAACCTTTTTGGGCATTTTCTTGGAAGTTAAGTCATTCAGGGGTGTCACTATTGATCCATACCCCTTGACAAATCTCCTATAGTACCCAGTCAGGCCTAAAAAGGCTCTCACCTGAGTCTGGGTAGTTGGAGCAGTCCAGTCCATGATGGTCTGGATCTTGCTCTGCAGTGGTTGAACCTGGCCTCCACCCACAAGGTGGCCCAGGTACACAACCTGACTCTGCCCTATATGGCACTTGGTGGCCTTGATAGTCAGGCCTGCTTTCTGCAGGGCCTGCAAAACATTTCTGAGGTGGACCAGGTGATCCTCCCAGGTGGAGCTAAAGACAGCAATAAAATCTAGATATGCTGCACTATAGGCTTCCAGACCTGTAAGGACTGTATTCACCAACCTCTGAAAAGTGGCAGGTGCATTCTTCAGACCAAAGGGCATCACCACAAATTGATAATGCCCACTAGGGGTTGAGAATGCTGTCTTTGGCTTTGCATCATCAGCTAGTCTGATCTGCCAGTAGCCAGCTGTCAGGTCAAATGTGCTTAGATACTTGGCTGAGGCCAAAGTGTCTATTAGCTCATCTGCCCTAGGTATTGGATGGGCATCAGTCCTAGTGACTGCATTGAGACCCCTGTAGTCCACACAAAACCTCATCTCTCTTTTCCCACCATTGGTGTGAGGTTTTGGCACAAGGACCACTGGACTAGCCCAAGGGCTATCTGAGGGTTCAATAACTCCCAAATCCAACATCTTCTGTACTTCTGTCCTGATACAGTCCCTGACATGGTCAGGTTGCCTATAAATCTTATTTTTAATAGGCAGACTGTCCCCAGTGTCCACTTCATGAGTGCACCAGGTGGTCTGACTGGATGTCAGTGAGAATATGTGCCTGAACTGATTGAGCACCTGTCTGCAATCAGTTTGCTGCTGGGCAGTGAGGCTGCCTGCCAAGGCTACACCATCCACAGACCCATCATCAGGGTTCTGTGAGAGCAGGTCAGGGAGTGGGTCACTCTCTTCCTCCTGTCCCTCATCAGTAGCCATGAGCAAGCCCATGTCTGCCCTGTCCACATATGGTTTTAACCTGTTGACATGGAGAACCCTGTGGGGACTCCTGGGTGTTCCTAGGTCGACTAAATAGGTAACCTCACCCTTCTGTTCAACAATGGTATGGGGTCCACTCCATTTGTCTTGGAGAGCTGCTGGGGCCACTGGCTCCAGCACCCACACCTTCTGTCCTGGCTGGTAAACAGTCAGTACAGCCTTTTGGTCATGCCAGGCTTTTGAAGTTCCTGGCTAGCCTCAAGGTTTTTAGTTGCCTTTTTCATGTACTCAGCCATCCGGGAGCGGAGACCAAGTACATAGTCCACTATGTCTTGCTTTGGGGGCTTGAGAGGTAACTCCCATCCTTCCTTCACCAAGCACAATGGACCCCTGACAGGGTGACCAAACAAAAGTTCAAAAGGGCTGTAGCCAACCCCTTTTGAGGCACCTCCCTGTATGCAAATAAAAGGCAGGGCAAGAGTATGTCCCATCTTCGCCTAAGCTTTTCTGGGAGCCCTTTAATCATGCCCTTCAGGGTTTTGTTGAATCTCTCAACTAAACCATTGCATTGTGGGTGATAGGGTGTGGTGAACTTGTAAGTCACTCCACACTCCTTCCACATTGCTTTCAAGTATCCAGACATAAAGTTAGCACCCCTGTCTGATACAACCTCCTTAGGGAAGCCCACTCTTGAGAAAATTCCCAGGAGGGCTCTTGCCACCACAGGTGCTGTAGTGGTCCTAAGGGGAATAGCCTCTGGGTATCTGGTGGCATGATCCACTACCACCAGGATAAACCTGTTCCCAGATGCTGTTTGGGGATCCATGGGACCAACAATGTCAATCCCCACCCTTTCAAAGGGAACCCCCACCACAGGTAGTGGTATCAGGGGGCCTTTGTAGTGCCACCTGCCTTGCCACTGGCCTGGCAGGTTACACAGGAGCGACAAAACTCCTTGGTGTCTTCAGACATGTGGGGCCAGTGAAAGTGAGGGACAATTCTGTCCCAAGTCTTGTTCTGGCCCAGGTGACCTGCTAAGGGATTGTCATGGGCTAGGGTCAATAGGAAGCCCCTGAACTTCAAAGGTATAACCAACCTCCTGGTGGCACCAGGCTTGGGGTCTCTACACTCTGAGTACAAGAGTCCATCATCCCAATACACTGTATGGGGTCCACTAGCTTTCCCAGCAGCCTCAGCAGCAGCTTGCTGTCTGAGGGGTTCAAGAGAGGGGCAGCTCTGCTGCTCCTGGCTCAGATCTGCCCTGTAAGGGCCCCCTGTCCCCAATAACTCAACCTGGTCAGGTTCAAGCTCCTCTGGGACAGTTCCTTCCTCAGGACTGAGATCATCCCCCTCAAGAGACTGATCTTCCTTCTGAGCCAAGGGGGAAGGCACTGCCTTTACCCTACTACTCCTCTTCTTGGAGGGCACTTGGTCCATTATTCCAGAATCCAAGGCCTGTTCAGTGTTAGACATTATGGCTTGTGACCTGGTCACAGCAAACACATCTGCAGGGATACCCAGCATTTCTGCATGGGTCCTGAGCTCCACTTCTGCCCAAGCTGAAGTTTCTAAATCATTGCCAAGCAAGCATTCAACGGGTAGGTCTGCACTTACCACAACCTTCTTAAGGCCAGTTACCCCTCCCCAGGAGAAGTTAACAACTGCCAGAGTATGGTCTGTTCTGACATTGCTAGCATTGGTCACTTGGTACATTTCACCAAGTATAATCTGCCCAGGATTCACAAGGTCTTGTGTCACCATGGTGACACTTGCCCCTGTGTCCCTAAATGCCAAAGCCTCTTTTCCATTGATTAAGGGCTGTTGCCTGTACTTGCCCAGATTACTGGGACTCACAGAGGAGGTCACATCCATGCCTCCATCACAGACTAGGACAGCCTGAGTGAGTTCTCTGACTAGGTCAGAGCTCATCTCCTTACCCAGGGTCAACCCTACTAAACCCTTGGCTTGTGTAGTCCCACCACCAATTGTAACTGCACTAGGGGGATCAGGTGCCTTAGGGGCATTGGTGGGGGCTGGAGTAGAGTCTTTGGACTTGGTGCAATCACTGGTCCAGTGGGTCTTTTGCTTACAGACCTTGCACCATGGTTTCTTTTGGCCTCTTCCCTTGTTAGACTGTGAATCCCCACCTGAAGAAGATTTTTGGGGGCCTTGTGAAGACTTTTGATCTTTACCCTTCTCCCCACCCTTATCAGAGGTTTTCGAATCTTGCTTCTTAGGGTCACCACCTTGGTTCTGTACCTTCTGCCTCACCCTGGTTCTGACCCATTTGTCTGCCTTCTTTCCCAATTCTTGGGGAGAGGTCAGATCAGATCAGAGTCACCAGGTGCTGATGCAACAGCTGATTTTGACAATTATTAAGGATCTGCTCCCTCATGATAAGATTGTACAATCCTGTGAAGTCACATACCTTACTGCCCAATAACCAACCTTCCAGAGCCTTGGCAGAACAATCAACAAAGTCCACCCAGTCTTGAGTCTGTGCCTTTTGGGTATCTCTGAACTTTAACCTGTATTGTTCAGTGTTTAGGCCAAACCCATCAATCAGAGCACTCTTTAAGACTGTGTATTTATCAGCATCCTCCTCTTTAACAGTGAGGAGCTTATCTCTACCTTTGTCTGCAAAGGAGAGCCACAAGATTGCTGCCCACTGCTCCTGAGGGACCCTCTGTACTTTACAGGCCTTCTCCAGTGCAGTTATCCATTTGTGGATGTCATCCCCACTCTGGTAGGGAGGGACAATCTTGCTCAGGTTTCTATGGTCATAAGACCTTTCCCTATCTCTGGGGAAATTGCTGCCACCATGGGACTTTAGTCCCATCTTTTTCTCTCTTTGTAGAGATCTAGGGACTCCCTGTCTATAGCCAACTGCTGTTTTCTGAGTTCAAGCTGGGCTTGCTCATACTCAATCAGTCTCTTTCTCCTGTCATGAGAGGATTCTCTCCTATGAGAAGAGACAGAGGTCCCTATTGAGGTGTCAGAGTGGTTAGACTCCTGAGAAGGAGATCTAGACCTTCTGGGCACACTCACAATTCTTCCTGGGGGGACAAAGGGGAGGTCATTCTGATCCTCCTCCTCCTCCACAGGAGGAATTGGGTTCTCCAGGTCAAGGTCATTTTCACCTTCCTGGCCAGTTTCAGAGGGGGGCCTGGGTTTCTTCACCCCTGACCCCTTCCTCATCTTCTGCCCCACCCTCTCTGCCTACCCCTTCAGACCCTAGGGGCCTGCTGAGATCATCAGCTAGTAGCACCTCTCTGAGGTGTTGGGTGCTGGCACTTTTGCCTGCCTTCAGCTTCCTAGTATTGCATAATGCTCTCAATTCTAAGAATGGGAGTTTATCATACTTGGAGGGAAGAAGCCCACTGGCTTCTGGCAAGGACTCACTGGGTCCTGGCTTTGAAGACATTACTAGTGAGGTGTGGTGTATGCACTACCTACTCTAGTGTGGCCTACTAAACTCTCTTGAGTTGTAGAAAGGGTGTGCTATCCCTTAACACACAACTCTAAGTTCAGTAGAACTTACTGTATACTAAGCTTGATTTATATGTACCTTAGGTACCCTTAGTGGTTTTCAGTTGATCAATTCAATTGAGATTATCTGGTAAAACAATAGCAAGCTGGAATCCCACACGCTGCACACCAATGTGAGAAGTTGGCCTGGCATATGCTGTCCACTAATTATAGTGGGCACCTTGCACCAGTCCAAACAACCCCTTATTGGAGATAGGTTAAAGACAACCTTTATTGAAAGCTATCCTAGTGGTAGCTATGGAGAGCAGCCTTCAGGCTAAGTCTTGAAGGAATGTAAAGCAGCTTGTTTTACCAGTCTATAATCTCTTGAGGGACCAAATGAAAGAGGACCACACCAGGTATATATTCAAAATATATGTGTTTATTACTAAACACACCCCTCTAGTCTCTTTATGAGGCTAGAGTTCGAAGTACATAAGTTATAAGTTAGTTATCTACAGTAATAGCACAAATACACGTTTGAGCCCTAGGGGCGTACCAAACCATATACCAATAAAGTGGTATAAGAACCACGACTGAGCTAGACACAAGGCCTAGAGCCTGTAGAAGTGCTTGGACCACAAGGAACCACCCAAGGTAGTGACACAGGGGACCCACGGGGGACGCGTGCAGTGTGAGAACACAGCCGCGAATCGCCGTTGACTTCTATGGGGAAAGTCGCGGTTGGAAGTTTAAAGAAAAGGGACACTTAGAGGAGGACTTGGAGCAAACCCTTTTAGAACTAGGCTGTTCTAGTGTCAATACCCACGGGAGCACCGGAGTACTCGAGTTACCTCACCCAGGGGAGCCGGGTGCATAGGTGTCTTTCGGGGTCGGGTTTCGTCGTCGTTTTCAATGGCGATCTGCTGCAAAGTGCTGCTGGCGGCCAAGTCAAAAGTGTTCGGGTGGATCCAAAGGTGGATCGAAGATCTGAAGAACCTGAAAGAAGAGGGGACAGAGTCTGGGTCACTAGCCAGTGACCAGGAAGGCGATGAGCAGATGCCCACCGAGGTCGAGTGCTTCAGGTAGGTTGACAGTCGTCTTGACTCTTCAGCCACGAGGTCCAGGAGGCGTGGATGACAACCAGGAGCTGGATTCGATCTGTCCCACGACGTTTGTCGATAGCAGGGGTGTCGGCGACCGGATTGGACCCAACAAGCCTTGGCAACGGCAATTCTTGTGGAAATGGAAGAAGGACGATGGTGCAGACCAGCAAGGTCTGTGGGACTCACCCAGCGAGGGTAAGTAAGGGCACGCCTGGAGCAACCAGGGAGCCCAAGTAGAAGAAGATTGGCCTTCGGGAGGGCCTACTAGCCAATGGACTAGCGACTGCAAAGGAGCCTCGAGTGGACACACTTAGAGCTGGCTCACAGGACACTCGTGGAGTGGAGGCCAGTGATCTTCGGTGCAGTTAGTGCTGTAGGCTGGGGCTACTCGGTGCCTAAAGCACAACTTCGTGGGACACCCAGAAGAGGATGCACTTGCAAATGCGATCGGTGTCCAGGGGTCATGGTTCCACGTTACCCACGACAGCTACGGGCCTCAGCTTTGCTGGAGACTCAGGGCAGCCTCGGAGAAGTCTGGAAATCCACCTCTGGTGATGTAAAGACTTCGGCGTCCGGCGGGAGCTTCAGCGATGCCGATTGGACAATTGCTTCTTTGGTGCCTGCCAAGCAGGGGAGTCACTCCTTGACCCCAAGGGAGATTCTTCAGTCCTCTAATCTTGAAGTAGAGTGTCGAAGGTCCAAGATTCTGTGTCAGAGTTTTGTCCAGGTAAATCTAAAGTCCTAAGGACTGGGGTCCCATACTTATACCAAGTTAGGGGGTTGGACATACTCTGGGGACCTACCTATGGAGGGTCAGGGCAGAGGGGTGGTTACACCCCTTTCCCTTTGTACAGTTTCGCGCCAGAGCAGGGGCTGGAAGCCCCTGAGCCGGTTTGAACTGGGGTATGCACAGGGACACCAAATGTGCCCCCAGTGCAGGACTTCAAAGCACCAGAGAGTGCTCCCGCCCAGCCCCAATACACACTATCCTGTCTGGGGAGGTGGTTACACCTCCCTGGGACAGGAAACCTATTGTCCAGGCCTCCCCTGCCGGAGTTTCGTTCAGCAGCAGGAGGCCAGACTCGTGTCTGTGGCAGCGGCATCCATTTTGTGATGCCAGGGCTTGGAAAGAAGTTACCGGGCAGGCCGGTGTGTACATGTCTCTCCCTCTAGAAGGGTGGAATGCAACCCCCGCTGCCAGAACTGGTGGGGGGGGTAGTATTCCAAGATGTTTGACACCAAACACAACATGTTTTCGTGCAGCCATCCCAAAGTTAGCATTTAACGCGAGGTTATAATGCGCTTAAGAGTATATGGTCAGGCTGCACTACAAACAGCATCAGAGAAGGGTCTCCGAACGCTGCAGAGGGGCCCTGCTCATGCAGGGGCACCCTCTCACATAGGAACCACGCACTCTACCTCCAGGATTGATAAGGCCTGCCATAGGAGTGACTTATAGGTTTATATGTGTGTATGTATGTAGTGATATAGGTAGCCTATATCACAGTAAGGGGTGCATGCGCCACCTTACCCAGGCTGCAGTAGCAGACCTGTGGTGTCATTTTGGATGGCCTTCCAGGGGTGGCACAATACATGCTGCAGCCCCTGGTAGGCCTCTGAGGTACCTATGCCCTGGGTACATAGTATACCATATACTAGGGACTTATAAGGGCACTCCAGATTCCAATCAGAGATGTGCCTAAGGCACATGGAAACCATTTTAGAGAGGAAGCAGCTAGGCTGGGGTTCTGATTAGCAGGGCCCCAGCCAGACTAAAGTCGAAAAACAGTGAAGCATCAGCAAAAAGTTGGGGTACCCATGTGAAGCAGATCCTACTCTCCTACAGTAGCAGGGACCCATGTCGTTCAGAGATTTATAAACCATACAGCAGATCTTGAATTTGATCCGCTTCCGCACTGGGAGCCAATGCAATTGTTGTAAAAGTTTCTTACTACTGTTTTTGGGAGTGGAGTGGATGTATGTTGTGTGTAGTGGAATTATGTGGTATGTTGTGCAGTGAAATTATGTGGATAGAAAGTATAGGGTATTTAGTGTATAGGAATTATGTAGAATGGGATTATGTGTTATGGAGAGTAATTATGTGGTATGGTACTCTGTGTTGTAGAGTGGTTAGCTCAGATTTTGTGTTCCTCATTTCCACAGAAGCTAAACTATAAACTCAATGAGACACAAAAAAGAAGGAACCAATGAGGAGCACTTCTGGACCTAGTCAGAGGTATGAGCAGGGCTACTGGAATTATGTGACTATTCAGCCGCTGTGATTTTTACTTAATTATACATTTTATGCATTTGACACATAATCCATCATCTGCTGCATAATCTGCAGATTTGAACCAAAAAAAACTTGTTTCTAGCTCAAACGTTACCAAAAATGCAGCAACAAGTGTTCCAGCGTGGTCGAAGGCCCATTGCAAAGCTGGAATGGTCACCTGTTACTTATTGCTAAATGTGGGTGTTAAATTGGTACTAATGGTGCGCAAACCACTCTTACTTCTTTCTGTGCCTCTCTTGCCTCTTTCTTCAATTCTCTTTTTTCTTTCTGCACCTTTCTTCCTCTTTCTTCACTTCCCTTGCCTATTTCTGCACCTCTGTTGCTTTTTTCTGCACTTCTCTTGCCTATTCTGTACCTCTCGTGCCTCTTTCTGTACCTCTGTGGCTCCTTTCTGCACTTCTCTTACCTTTTTCTGCACCTGCTCTTTATGCACCTGTCTTGCCTTTTTATGCACCTCTGTTGGTTCTTTCTGCACTTCTCTTGCTTTTTTCTGCACTTCACTCGCTTCTTTCTGCATCTCTGTTGCTTTTTTCAGCACTTCTCTTGGTCTTTCCACACCTCTCTTGCCTCTTTCCGCACCCCTCTTGCCTCTTTCTACACCACTCTTGCCTCTTTCTGCACCCCTCGTCCCTCTTTCTGCACCTCTCTTGCCTGTTTCTGCACCTATCTTGCCTCCTTCTGTACTTCTCTTGCTGCTTTCTGTACCTCTGTTGCTTTTTTCTGCACTTCTCTTGCCTCTTTCTGCACCTCTGTTGGTTCTTTCTGCACTTCTATTGCTTCTATCTGTACCTCTCTTGCTTCTTTCTGTACCCTCTAGCCTCTTTCTATACCTCTCTTGCCTATTTCTGCACCTCACTTGCCTCTTTCTGCACCTCTCTTGCCTTTTTATGCATCTCTCTTGCCTCTTTCTGTACTTCTATTGCTGCTTTCTGCACCTCTGTTGCTTCTTTCTGTACTTCTCTTGCATCTTTCTGCATTTCTGTGCTTCTTTCTGCACTTTTCTTGCTTCTTGCCTCTTTCTGCATTTCTGTTGGTTCTTTCTGCACTTTTCGTGCTTCTTTCTGTACCTCTCTTGCTTCTTTCTGCACCCCTCTAGCCTCTTTCTACACCTCTCTTGCCTATTTCTGCCACTCTTTTGCCTTTTTCTGCATCTTTCTTGCCTCTTTCTGCACTACTCTTGCCTCTTTCTGTACCTCTATTGCTTCTTTCTGCACATCTCTTGCCTCTTTCTGCCCCTCTCTTGCCACTTTCTGCACCTCTGTTTCTTTTTTCTGCACTTTTCTTCCCTCTTTCTGTACCCCTCTTGCCACCTTCTGTACCTCTGTTGGTTCTTTCTGCACTTCTCTTGCTTCTTTATGCATTTCTCTTGCTTCTTTCTGCACTTGTCTTGCCTGTTTCTACACCTTTCTTGCCTCTTTCTGCACCTCTGTTGCTTCTTTCTGCACTTCTCTTGCTTCTTTCTGAAACTCTCTTGTCTCTTTCATCACTTCTCTTAGTTCTTTCTGCACCTTTGTTGCTTCTTTTAGCACTTCTCCTGCCTCTTTCTGCACCTCTCTTGCCTATTTCTGCACCTCTCTTGCCTCTTTCAGCACCTCTCTTTCCTCTTTCTGCACACCGCTTGCCTCTTTCTGCACCACTCTTCCCTCTTTCTGCACCTCTCTTGCCTATTTCTGCACCTATCTTGCCTCTTTCTGTACTTCTCTTGCATCTTTCTGCACCGCTGTTGGTTCTTTCTGCACTTCTCTTGCTTCTTTTTGCATCACTCTTGCTTCTTTCTGCACCCCTCTTGCCTCTTTCTACACCTCTCTTGCCTATTTCTGCACCCACTTGACTCTTTCTGTACCTCTCCTGCCTTTTTCTGCATCTCTCTTGCCTCTTTCTGTACTTTTATTGCTGCTTTCTGCACCTCTTTTGCCTCTTTCTGTACCCCTCTTGCCTATTTCTGCACCTCACTTGCCTCCTTCTGTACCTCACTTGCCTCTTTCTGCACTTCTCTTGCTTTTTTTTGCAACTCTCTTGTCTCTTTCATTACTTCTCTTGGTTCTTTGTGCTCCTTTGTTGCTTCTTTCAGCACTTCTCTTTCTGCACCTCTCTTCACTGTTTCTGCACCTCTCTTCCTCATTCGGCACCTCTCTTGCCTCTTTCTGCACACATCGTGCCTCTTTCTCCACACCTCTTGCCTCTTTCTGCACCACTCTTCCCTCTTTCTGCACCTCTCTTGCCTATTTCTGCACCTATCTTGCCTCTTTCTGCACTTCTCTTGCCTCTTTCTGCACCCCTGTTGGTTCGTTTTGCACTTCTCTTGCTTCTTTCTGCACCTCTCTTGCTTCTTTCTGCACCCCTCTTGCCTCTTCTACACCTCTCTTGCCTATTTCTGCACCCCACTTGCCTCTTTCTACACCTCTCTTGCATTTTTCTGCATCTATCTTGCCTCTTTCTGTACTTCTATTTCTGCTTTCTGCACCTCTGTTGCATATTTCTGCACTTCCCTTGCGTGTTTCTGCATTTCTGTTGCTTCTTTATGCACTTTTCTTGCCTCTTGCCTCTTTCTGCATTTCTGTTCCTTCTTTCAGCACTATTCTTGCTCTTTATGAACCTCTGTTGCTTCTTTCTGCATCTCTCTTGCTTCTTTCTGCACAACTCTTCCCTCTTTCTGCACCTCTCTTGCCTATTTCTGCCCCTCACTTGCCTCTTCCTGCACCTATCTTGCCTTTTTATGCATCTCTCTTGACTCTTTCTGCACTTATCTTGCCTCTTTCTGTACCTCTATTGCTTCTTTCTGCACTGTCTTGCCACTTTCTGCACCTCTCTTTCCTCATTCTGCACCTCTGTTGCTTCTTTCTGCACTTTTCCTGCCTCTTTCTGTACCCCTCTTGCCTCCTTCATAAACCACTGTTGGTTTTTTCTGCACTTCTCTTGCTTCTTTCTGCACCTCACTTGCTTCTTTCTGCACCTCTGTTACTTCTTTCAGCTCTTCTCTTGCCTCTTTCTGCACTTGTCTTGCTTCTTTCTGCACCTCGCTTGCTTCTTTCTGTACCCCTCTTCCCTCTTTCTGCACATTTCTTGCCTCTTTCTGCACCCCTGTTCCCTGTTTTTGTCCCTTACATGCCTCTTGCTGCAACTCTCTTGCCTCTTTCTGCACCTCACTTGCCTCTTTCTGCAGTTCTTTTGCTTTTTTCTGCACCTCTCTTGTTTCTTTCTGAAACTCTCTTGTCTCTTATATCACTTCTCTTGCTTTTTTCTGCACCTCACTCGCTGCTTTCTGCATTTCTGTTCCTTCATTCAGCACTATTCTTGCTTCTTTATGAACCTCTGTTGATTCTTTCTGCACTTCTCTTGCTTCTTTCTGCTTCTCTCTTGCTTCTTTCTGCACCCCTCTTCCCTCTTTCTGCACCTCTCTTGCCTATTTCTGACCCTCACTTGCCTCTTTCTGCACCTCTCTTGCCTTTTAATGCATCTCTTTTGCCTCTTTCTGTACCTCCATTGCTTCTTTCTGCACTCTCTTGCCACTTTCTGCACCTCTCTTGCCTCATTCTGCACCTCTGTTGCTTTTTCTGCACTTTTCCTGCCTTTTTCTGCACCTCTGTTGCTTCTTTCTGCACTTTTATTGCCTCTTTCTGCACCCACTTGCCTCTTTCTACACCTCTCTTGCATATTTCTGCACCTCACTTACATCTTACTGCACCTCTCTTGCCTTTATCTGCATCTGTCTTGCTTCTTTCTGCACGTCTCTTGCTGCTTTTTGCACCTCTGTTTCTTCTTTCTGCACTTCTCTTGCATCTTTCTGCATTTCTGTTCCTTCTTTCAGCACTTCTCTTGCCTCTTTCTGCACCTCTGTTGGTTCTTTCTGCACTTCTCTTGCTTCATTCTGCTCCTCTGTTGGTTCTTTCTGCACTTCTCTTGCTTCTTTCTACACCTCTCTTGCCTATTTCTGCACTTCGCTTGCCTCTTTCTGTACCTCTCTTGCCTTTTTCTGCGTCTCTCTTGCCTCTTTCTGCACTTCTCTTGCCTCTTTCTACACCTCTGTTGCTTCTTTCAGCACTTCTCTTGCCTCTTGCTGCACATCTCTTGCCTCTTTCTGCACCTCTGCTGCCTCTTTCTGTACCTCTCTTTCCTGTTTCTGCACCTCTCTTGCCTATTTCTACACCTCACATGCCTCTTTTTGCACTTCTCTTGCTTTTTTCTGTACCTCTCTTGTTTCTTTCTGCAACTCTCTTGTCTCTTTCATCACTTCTCTTGGTTCTTTCAGCACCTTTGTACTTTCTTTCCTTTGCGTCTTGAAAA